>JADLIF010001547.1:0-10174 GCA_016648015.1 Steinernema khuongi | reverse complement strand
AGGAGCACTGCACGGCGTCCGTAACTTTAATGGGTTTTTCGTCTCCATTCCCAACCATCTTTTCCACTTTGAGAGTTTGCCAAGAATCTCTGGCTTGTAGAGTGCCTCCACAGTCCCTTGGGAGGCCGGGGGACGGAGGCTCTATCTGGGAGCAGTCGTCGCCGCCGAAGCCGCCGGGACACTGACAGACACGGCAGTTGTTGGGATCGGCTTTGCCTTCGTTCTGGCACACTGTTCGGTAGACCTTGCACTTATCTGCAAGAACATTCTTTTTATGGAGCTGAAGACAGGAGGCTACCGTAGCAAGAGTAGAGCATGTTCATCTCGTATATGTCGCCATAGAGTGGGTATGGAGAGTACCCAATCGAAAACTGGTATCCCGGGTTACGGGTATAGATGGCAGGCTTGTCGGTATCAATGGCAAATGTGCTGAAATTTGATACCTTTGTGTTTACTTTAAAGAGTATGTTGCAGCCTCTTTTGATGCGTAATGGAACAACTAGAATCCACTGCCCCGATGAAATCCTTACTTGAATGCGTAGTGCATGACACTTCCGAAATCGTACTGCTTTCCGTAGTTGTCGTTCTTTTCTTTTTCGGTTACTCTGTACTGGCTCTGACTGGCGTTCTGCAAATATCGACTCAAATTGTTGATATCGCAAAACAGGTACTTACATGAATGTTGTTATAATCAATGTAAACAAATTGATCGCGATCCCATCTGCTCTGCTCGTGGAGGAAGCCAAGAGCGTGACCAATCTCATGGGTTGTCGTGTGAAGCTGAAAATACGCATATAAGCTGAAATCCATGTTGTATTAGTAAACGTACAACGTCGCATCCTTCTGGAAGTGAAATTGGGTGTTCCTTAGCGTTCGGATTCCGTCCATGAGAGGTGAAACAGCCGCCTCCGTTGTAGAAGGACATAACGGGGTAAGAGGGAGAATTGAGCGGATCGACCTCCTGGAAGTGGAGACAAGTGTGTTTCTCCCAGAAATCGATTCCTGCTTTGATGGCGTCAACTGAACTTTGTTCTAGAATACAAATACCGGTAGTGAACTCAAAATGCAATTATGCAATTACTCAGTGCTGATTTTATAGTGTAGGGGATGAGGGAAGTGTTCCAGAGAGACTTCGGGAAGAGAGGACCTTGGTAGGCCTGACGCTTGGCGCGGTGCACTACAGGAGCGGAATCGTCATGGACTCCGAAATGTCTTTTGGCGTCTTCCCTGAACATTAGTAGCATGAGCAATGAACGCAGCTATAATTTAACTCACAGGGAAAGAAGAATGTCCCCTTCCACGAGGATCTCATCTAATCCCATCGCGGAGTTTATCTCCTCGGCCGTTTTGGAAGCGTCAGTAGGTCGTCCAGAACGTGTCTGAAATTTGCGTCAAACAACCAGTAGATGTGGAAGCAAAGTCACCTTGGAAAATTCAATTGCTCTGCTCATGTTCTCCTTGCTCTTCTCGTAAATGTCAGGAAGCGTCTTCTTCTTACTACCATGCTTTGCTCTGTGTTCAGCTATGAGCTTGGCGACCTCGTCGATCTCCGTGTAGATCGGATGAGTATGGAGATTCTGGTCTCTCAGGAGCTAGAACAGTGGAAGTTAATAAGATCCGAGAAGGTTACTGTCAACTTTCTTGAAGAGCTCTTTTCCTCGAAGAGGTGCTTCATGGCGTTCCTCCGCGAGGGAGAGGGAGAGCACCGAGACGAAAAGCACGGAGAGAGTTGGAAGCAACCGCATCTCCAGGGCGAACTGACTTCTGAGGCACGGTCGCTCCTTTTTATGCGATCTCAGTGGCCGTAAGATCAAAAGTTTTGCCACCGCCCGTTGGCCAGGAGTGGTAAGAGTCCATATGTCCTCTTGTTTACCACTATGGCAGGGCTTCTGAAGTTACCGTGTCATCAGGGGAGAGGCCTTCTTGGTTTGTACTTTGAATAACAGTCGAGGTGGACACGGAACTAATGATGATCTTCTGCTATTATCACAGAACACTTCATTTTATGTCGGTGGTGAGCGGTCGGGTCGTTCCGCTGCTCTCTTGAGTTAGCGGTCGACCTCCGTCCTCTACCAATCAAATGATTGCCCCGGCTCCTAGAAAGGAATGGAACCCTTGGAGCCGTAGTTCCACCACCGCCAGCAAGAAGAGGATCACCACTACTCCAGTTCTACATCTTCCGCGCGGCTCTCCGTCTTCCACCGAAGCGTGTCGTCCCGCAGCCCGAAGTTCAACACGAAGCAAAGGAATATCCCGATGTGCCGCATACTCGCCGCCAAGGTACTCCCGATCGACGGACGGATTGCGCCACCTCCAGGAAGGACATGCGCCGGATTTCGAACCCAAAGGCACCAATATCGACCGACACACCAAACGGAAATCATCAAGGAATGAAGCAAACTGTGATATGTGTCTAGTAGACTCTTTATGTGCTGTATTGTATGCTTGCACCGGTGTCTTGCACGGCGTATAGCCGTTGATTCAAGAAATAAAATCAAATAAAAAAATCAAATCACTTCCTGGACTCCAAATAAGATGCTCGAGGCCATGATACTAACCATTATGAGATCATGGGACACTTCGCCAAGTTGATTCGTGCGACGTTACAAGATAGAGACTCCTATGATCTCGGAAGGTCTCGAGTCATGATAAGCATTGTTGACTGCTCGCTCCGAGAGGTAGAAGTCTCTAGGTACTTGGACCGATAAAAGGACTGTTCCACTGCCGAAAACATCTTACTCCTTCTTGATGTTTACGCTAGAGACCGAGAACGGAAACAGAGCTAACCGCCCAATCTGTTATCTTCTTAAGAAGTCAGTGACATGAAACGGTAGGTGACACCTTCCACAGTGAAGGAAAGAAAAAAATCTCTAGAAAATCGGGCTAGAAGGCTTTGCAAATGAAGTATGGCGCGACAAACTGACACGTTACATGTGCAGGACTTGTAGTAAGTTTTACCTGTCTTTCCTCCTGTGTGATAAGTGGCATTGATCTCTTCTTGTTATCGGTGGAGTACTTTTGAAACTTTTTTCACTCTCCATCGCTCTCGCCACTTATTACACACATTCTTTTGATCACACACGCTCCATGGGTGGCTTAGAAGTGAAGAAGTGAATGTTGTCAAGTTTCTAAGCCGTTCTATTGAAAACACTCTCATCCAGAAGGTGGCTACAGCGAGGGCAAAACTATCACCAAAAACCATCTCCAATACAAAAAACCCAAAATGATAAGCTACCAAACAGAAAAGAAGAGTCAGGCTGCTTTGCAAGTTCATATCCGCTGTGTGTGGTCTTTTTGTAGCACTTCGTCGCCTCGTTATATAATGTACACACTTTTTTGCCCATTTACATTCTCCTCCGCCATAATAGATACGCCATGTGTGCTATAACTAGTGCAAGCAGTATTTTTATTTTCGCTATGTTTTGGCTCTATTAGCGGAGGACACTTCGGGAGGTTCTGCTGTAAGCACAAGAACTATCGTTGTGTGAACATCATGGACGACATCTGACTCTGCTGGCCAAAGATCTCCTTGACTCGGTGTCGGACTGCGCTGTTCATGACCAAGTAGACGATGCCGGTTCCTCCTAAAAATTTGTCTTCTTTCTGCTACACTCGTCACTCCTACCGTGCAGAGAAATCCAGATGAGTTCGCCCGAAACTCCAGCGTATTCCGCGAGCTCTCGGCTGAACGGGACGTAGTAGATGGCCAAGTAGCCGAGCGAAGTGAGATCCCCCAGCACCGCGGTCACCAACGTTTGGATGGAGACCCTGATCTGCAGCTGTGTGGCGTTGTCGGCACCACTTTTCCTGAGATAACGGTGCATGAAGAAGATCATGAGCGTGTAGCCCGTGGTGATGAAGCCCAGTTTGAAGAAGTTGTTCATGATGTGGACCATGTTGGGCTGCAAAAGAGCTTTCAGTGTGGGTAGCATCTACTGTCCAATCGGGTAAGTTCCTGAACCAAGTCCTTACCAGTCCGCTCGCCCTAGAACAAGGCCAGTATCCACTGTAAGTATGGTAATAGCAGAACTTGTCATTGACGATGAAGTGAGCGCCTCCACCGTAGGCGATGACCACTGAGAACCAGATGTAGACCCGTCTCCCGCTGAACAAAAAGATTTCCGCCCTTTTGTTCGCGAACTCGAGCATCCGGTTCAGCGCAAGCACTGCGCTGGCGGCGGAGTACATCATCCAGATTACTAAAAGACGCATAATTGGAATGGATGTTGACTCAAATACAAACTATGGCTAGTGATCACTACGCCCATCCCTCTGTACTGCCAAGAACGCGTTAGAAAAGCCAAAGCCACCCTCTCTTCCTCCAAGAAACTGGAAGAAGACCTACCCGTGCTGAATTCCGACACGTAGGAGATCCATATTCCACTGTTGCAGTGGTGCTTGTTGAGGATGGAGAAGAAGCCGGCAAACAACGTGGCAATGGTCAGTTCTATGATGTCAAAGACGGAGTTGAGCGCCATGAGCTTGTAGCATGAGTACTTGTTCTGGGGAGCGCGCCTGGAGAAGCATCATAAACGAGCATAAAAACACTGAAAAAAAGAAAACAATGAACTAAAGGTCAGGAAACCCTTCCACTGGAGTCACCTCGATCTGCAAACGACTCACACAAAGACCGAAAGTACGAAGCAGCAGATGGGGATGGTGATGGTTCCAGCGACGACGTAGATGGTGCCCACGTGCTTTGCGAATTGCTCTTGTCCACGGATGGGACCACTGGTACCGTTTCTACTGAGGCTGAGGAAGCCGTCCGGGGTACAGAAGGGTAGCATGATGGGTTAAGGCGAGGTCGGAGGCGTCTCCTAATGTCTGGGAGTATTGAGATTAAATGTCACATGATATAAACCAAGTGGACAACAATTTGGGGCCGCGCACCACAACGCGGATTTGTATTGTAAAGTGTAAAGACAATGGAAGGTTTGGCGACATATATAGGCTGCTAAGAGCACTATATTTCTAAGCTTCCAAGAAGAGGCCGAGCCTGCGGATACGAAAGGTCATTACAGGCTTAAACTCCACGGGAGTCAATACACTCTAAAATGGGCTAAAATGGAGCCGAAACTGATTGCGTGGAAATCTTAGGAGACCGGCAAAGGCACAAACGCGAATTTTGGGAAAAAGGAGTCATAAAGGTCCGTAATATGTCAAGGGTTGTGGTTCAGGTTTGAAATGTCTCTCTACGCGGGAAGATCCGTCCTTGACAGCTGTATATACAAGTGGTCTTATCAAACAGTACCACTTCTTACACTTTTCTTTATACATACGTATGCTCTCTCAAGGGTGAACGGACATTTCAGTCCCGGACATTTACAGTCCCGCACTCTTCAGTCCCGGAATCTCAGTCCCGGCCATTTTAGTCCCGGTAAAATTTCCTATTCTATGACAGATGGGATAGTGATCTAATGTTAAAGTAGGCGATGCTAAAGTATATACGAGTAGAGCTGAAGACGTTCCTTTACATTTCCTTCGGGATTCAAGTAATTTCGGTTACTTCTCAACTCTCTGCCAGGAATGGCAGAAAGCCTAAGCCGAAAGAAGTTCGCTGAATCGCTGAAGCCAAGTGCAGAAGTTAGTGCTCACAATGCCGAAGCTGAGTGAAGAAAAAGCATTCGGCATCATGTCTTTCGGCGTCGTATCTTCGGCATCGTGTCGGGTCGCAGTAAATTACGGGTATAAAAATAAGAAGCAAGCAGTTGGCCCGCCCAAAGGAAGGTGAAAAGAGACTGTAGGAAAAATTGGCATAACAGCTCCAAAAATATTTCTCCGCGAGGTCGGAGCACCTTCAATTACCCAGCTGTTTATTTTCTAAGTAACTACATAATAATGATAATACCTAAGAGAGCGCTGTGACGCGACAACGCCCTATTGTTGCAGTGCGACTACAATCACACGACTGTGCCGTTGTATCCCTTGTCGGAGATATAATTTATTGTTTCTCGAACAATCACTCACTCCGGACATGACGCACGCTGTTTTCTTTCTATGTACGGTAGCCATGTTTGTCTCCAGATGAGTGTTTGTTCATAATGATAGGGAACTGCTTTCGTGACCGATTGGCACAGCAGAAAAGGAAGTAGTCAATTACTAAGAATCGTCTGGAAAACAGTGAAGAAGCAGCGGTCCCGTTTTGGATGATTTGGAAATAGAAGTAGTCACTTCTCACAAGGGAACCATTTAAAGACTGCTAAGATGGGAAATTTCCACGGATTAATAGATCTCGATAAGGAATGCCAAGAAATCTGCTAAGAAACAAGTACTACAACCGTTTTTAAGAGAGTTTATAGACCTAAGGGAATCTTGGAACGACACTTGTCGAATCTTAGGATTAGAAGAATCAATTTCTGGATTTTTTTTAAGAATTGGGCTGATGTGGTTAAAAAAATCGGCAAAAATTCGCCCCCCCCCCTTAAAAAGTGTACTTTCAACGAGTATTCTGACGTTTACATAACGAGGTGTACCCTATCAGAGGTCACTTTACAAGACGTTCTAGCGGATATTTTCAGCAATAGCAATATTCCACGGCACTAACGATCGTGGTCTGGGCCTAAATACAGATACGAAATTTGAACGACCAGAAACAATAATCTCTATATGGACATGGGGGGGGCCGTCGTGCACTTATAACTGAGCATGAAGTAGTTAAATTTGGATTGAAGCAATTAAATTTTATTTTTCCTAGAACCTTATACACAAAAACAAGTTCACATGACCTATCCATACTTCATAGGTTGACTCCATAGGATAGAAGTTGGTGGAAAAGTTTGTATGGATGCACAAACATTTGAAACCACAGGTTTTCAATAACATGTCCGCCATCCTGATATTGTTTTTCTCCTCATTACTCTTCCCATTACTCCCTTATTATTACTTTGAAATCCAGAAGTTGTTTGTTTTGGTTAATGATGGATCTATGCTCGAGGAAGAGACTCGAGATACATTCTGGCGTAATGCACAAAACTTTATTCCCGATTCAATGGCATTACGCCATGTAGGACGCCATAAATGCACAACTAAAAGATTAAAAGATTTCCCCGCTTTATGTGCTTAGAAGACAGTAAGTTTTTGGAACTTTTAGAGGAAGATCCAGTTCTCGTCGTTGTACTATGGAACTCCCGACACGACAATAGCAATGTTGGTTTTACCACAAAGACATTTAGGAAGGTTGTTTCGTGAACGAAGCTTCTCTGTAGGGCGATATTAAAGCGATGCCTCCAAAGGTGGTCCTGCTTCAGTGAAGCGATGCGTCGGAAGGTCGTCTTCAGAAGCAATGCGGTCCACACAGAATGCAATGCCATGTTGTCCTTTTGGCATTGCACTAAAGGCTTATAAGTAAGCCACATTCCCCAGGAACCCGTATTAGCTATCAAACACAAACAGCCATGGCCTATTTCATCGAAACCTCCGACAGCCAGGTCATAGAGATCTCTGAGGATGCTCTCACGATGTGCGACATGCTCTCCGCCTACGTCCACTTCTACGAGAACACGGAGCCGGACGGAGGAGAGCCAAACTAGAAGAGGACGATAACCCTCAAGGAAGTCAGTCCCAAGACTGTGAAGAAGATTGTGGAGTACTGCGAGAAGTTCAGGGACAAGAAGGACATAGCTAGCGACTACTACTACCTCTCCGAAGAAGAGAGAGAGTTCTTAGATATGGACTTCAAGGAGCTGGCGCAGTTCGCCAACGCCATGGACTACTTGAGGGCGGAAAGGGCGCTCAAGCACGTTTGCATGTACATGAGCCACAAGTTTATATGGCTCAAATCGCCAGAGGAAATCAAGGAGACCTTCTTCAGTGACTCTACAGAGGAGGATGACCTTCTTCTTCAAATGAAAAATGTAGCCTTGTAGGTTTGACAGGAATAAAATGCTGATTGAATATGTTGAGTTGATTATGAATCCTTAAGCCTTCTTCTGAGTTTTCAAGTCCATCAGTGCCACCAGCAAAGATGAGTATGGTGCACTTAATCCAAGTAGAGAGACCCGGAAGTCCGGGTAAGAGGACCTGACCTGGATCATATCACCCGACCGAGACAAGGACAGTCTCACGGCTGTCTCGTCCACCCTTGGGCTTTCCAAAATCATATCCCTGACAAGTCGCCACAGATAAAAAGACAAAAGGTCCAAAGCTGTGCTCGGAACTGAGTTGGCTAATTGCCTGGCTCAGTTCATATCATTGGTCCAAATAACCACACACAATATCCAGCTCGGTAGAAGACGACCTCCCTGTGTTATGTTGATCAGGAATCCTTCCATTTCACGACGGCCCTTGTTCAGACTTGTAAAACCCATTAGCGCCACCAGCAAAGGGGCAATCCAAGCGGAGAAACTCGGAAGTCCGAGAGTGGTCATTCATCCTTCTGAAGAGGTTAACTATGGACTCTAGAAATGACATTATCCGTATAAGGCACGGCGAAACATTAAATTAAATCAAAACACCTCTGACGGAATTCCCCGAAGGCCTATCATCCTACTGTTCAAAACAAGTTTTCTAGGTTTAATGCTACTTAGATTAAACCACGTGGCTCAAGTGGGAAAACAATCATCGACCATTTCGAGGCAAACGGCTGTGACCACCAGTTGCTCCTCTCCTATGCTTCCCTACTGTACAGCGAACGGATCGCTCAGCTTCAGCCCAGATGGCTCTGACGAGGGCATCCCTGAGGATAAGCAGTTCGCGATACGCATTGGATCCGTCTACGTCGCCATTGGACTGGTGTCCATTTCAATCAGCTCCTTTGTACTTTCGGTTTTCATGTGAGTTAGCCATTTGCGCCTCTAGATCTCCAGTTCGATTATCGGAGCCAAAAATCGTTAAGCTTCCATGGAATACTTGTAGGTCAGGTAAAAACTCTTTGGAGTGAAGCACCACCTACGCAGGGCACAGAAGCCAGATTCATAAATCCAATGGAAGCGAACTTCGAAACATGCCTTCCTTAAGGGTCATTTGTGCTACATCCTGTTGTTACACTAGTGTTTGATGCCTCAAGTGTTGGTAATTAGACCTATTCTGTAAGGATAGTTTACGAAGCATGACGCATTGTTGTTTAGGAGCGGATCTGATGGTTATAAACAGGTGAGGGTTATAAACAAACAGTGAAATCTTAGTAGTCGATAAGGTAGAAGCAATGAATTACTCCTGAAATCAGAATGGAGCTAGAGTGTGAACCTAAAGGTTTTGCCGTTTGCTGATTGCTGATATCGTAATTGTGGGCAGTTTTTACTAAGCTGTTCTGTGTGGAGCGTTGGAAACAGGGCTGAGGGATACCCGGGATTCAGCTTTCCGGTACTAGGACACGCCTCGGGACAGGACTGCGGATAAAGGAAGTTAGTGGGATACCGGATCCACGGTCTGGTTGTTGTCCTTCATTTAGCAGTTGTTTTGATTGATCGATACCAACAGAACACAGAATTCACAAGGGGAGGGAGAGGGGGGTTCCTAATAAGCAAGGAACCAGAAAGCAGCTTATACACACACCTCCTGTACGCAGAGAATTAGCAAAGACAACTATAATCTAGCACGCTTGCACTGAAAAGCACACCATTCCGACCTCTCGTTTCAGTCGACCTTCCCTAATTCACCACTCCTGCTACAAGATCATGGCACTCACCACCGCCCTGGACATATTCAACGTCCTGTACTCCGCAGTGATTCCCGGCTTCTTGTCCATCCTCGACATCCACCACTGCAAGAACGGATCGTGGGTCTCCTACTTCATCGGACCGTCGATGTGTAGGCCTCTACCGTACACGTACCTCAATGACGTAGCATTGCAGTCTTCTGGATGATGTACTGCTGCACGAGCGAAGTGCTAGCGCTGAACCGGATGCTCGAGTTCGCGAACAGGTCTTGGGTACAGTTTCTCTTTGAGGGGAAGAGGGTCTACTTCTGGTTCGCGTTGGCGCTGTCCTATGCGATGATAGGAGGAGTTCTGCTACCCGGACAATTCTACTTTTACAATACCTACGGTGGATACATAGCTGTTAAGATGCTATCTGGAAAGGTAGGATTATAGAGTATTTGGGTGACCTGAATAGTAAAGTACCCCAACTGTCCCTTTTTCCGAATTTTTTGACAGTGTTATTTGGACATGCCTTGGTGTGTACATAATTACCGTGAAGTCCGTTTCGGCCCGTTTCCGCAAACGAATTTTTTAAGG
>JADLIF010001546.1:0-10638 GCA_016648015.1 Steinernema khuongi | reverse complement strand
CCTTTAATCCGTCGATGGAGAAGCAGGAGGCCGAAGCCACTAGGCAGCACAGAATCGGTAGTAGGCGCATTGCTGAACCGATCCACTGATGCCAGCAAGTGGAGGTCACTGGGTATTTATGTGGTTTGTGCCAGTGTCGTCACACGTACTCTTATCAGCGAGGACTCTTCTTCGCTGACAAACACCGTCTGTTAGACTGTTTTTAGGTCCACTCCCTTATAAGGACACGTGCCCTTGAGAGTCGACTGTTAGCCCTGTCGGACGTTTTGCGTCTTTACCAGTGTAAAGCTGATGGCTGTCCAAAGGGAGTGAGCAGTCTCCTGTAGATTCACTGTGGAGATTCTCCACACACTTGTGCTTCGAACGGCAGAGCATCCATCTATCGTGAGTCGGACGATTCCGAATTTGTAGGGCAGATAAGTGAAGAACGACACAATCTTATGTACTCCACAACATACATCCGATGCTACTTCTAGAACTGAAAGGATCGAAAAACGTCGTCATTTACGACGTCACTGTCTCCCTCAAGAACGTTTACTTGTGAGTAGAGATGGACAATCTAAGAATCCGAACGGCTTTCAGTCACGTTTTGCTCATCCTAACAAGGGAGCATTTCCAAGCCAATCGGACCAAAATTGGACTGTGGCTCTTTGAAACCCAATTGAGTGATTCCTGAACTATGTGATCGAACAACTGATTATCGGTCTCTTTTCCTTGGGATAACGGAAGTTCTTCATGCACTGTTTAAGATATTCCGTCACGAGTGCACTTTAGTGGCTTTAGCTTATAAACAAGCCAGGTTAACTCGCTTTTTCACGTTTCACATATCAGTGGAAGGCCGATAAGGGGGCAGAAACCGACCGCTAAAGTACATCGGAGATCGAAGGAGAGAGCGCTCTGTACCTCTACGGAAGTAACTCATACATATAACAAAAACGAGTAAAGGTCAATATCTTCAAACATTCCCAGTGGCAATCGACGCAAGTCGTCCTATCAGTAACATGACGCTTTTGACGTAAATGCGTGCGTATCAATGAAGTGAGATGGACTTTGTTGATTAACCAAAAGAAATTAGATGATCACACTAGTGATCAGTTTTTCTTTCGATGATCTTGATCACAATGAAATGATCATTTTTTTTGGTCCAAGCTGTGCAGAGTGGGTAAATTGCCGAAACAGTCGATTCGCACCGGGAGCCAGAAATTGTGCGAAATTGCACATTTCACTAATTTGATATATTGTAAGACCTAAGGAACTCGGACAAGGTAAGCGGCCGGACGGACTCGTGGCAGAGACTTACTAGTCTTCTCACTTACAATAAGGTTTCACTCTATTTAGGAGCGAGCACAGTCCTTTTAATTAGGATTTCGATACAGTATAAAGCAATAAGGAAAGAAATAAAGCGAAAGCTCATGCTCAATAGTGGAGCTTCTGCCCACTTATTCTGTTGTAAATGGAATCTATGTTATTTATTTTCGCGGTTAACGAAGTTAGTCGAATCGAAGTCGGAAAATTACAACTGTAGCCTCCCTCCATAAGGATTAATGTGCGTTGTTCTTAAGAAGCTCAGCATGTCGAATACTAAACCGTCCGCCCAGCCCGGTTTCTTGTCAACCGATGTACCCGGACATGTTTTGATCATCCAACTGGCCCTTATCTATGGCAAGGGCGACTAGCAAACACGGGCTCGCCTTACACTAGACAGAGTCTAATGGCCACGCGGGACGGGATGAAGAATTATAGCCAATTTATGTGAGCGAACAAAATGGAACAATGTGTTAGCAACAGTATCACGCCCGGTCGATATGGCAATCCGACCGGCGGTCCTTGAGGATGGCGCAGCTGTGGCGCTGGCTTGAAGCGGCTAGGCGCTGGCGTCTGCGTGGAGATGCTTGCCGACGATTCCGGAACTCTTGCTTGATGTGACGGTTCACCTCACTTGGTAGGTTTAGGCGGGCTTCACGGTCCTGGTCCTGGCGCGATTGTCCTTCTCGGCGGTGGCGGGCGATTATGAGTCGCGCTGTAGCGACATTATCTCTCCTTAGTATTTGCTAAGAGATGTAAGTTAATTAAGGTAAGTTAATTAAACCCCAGCGACTTAAGACCATGCGCAATAAATGTTTATGTATTCGGAAATAGAGGACATAACAAGGAATTGAGGTGAATTAGAGGTAGGGATAATGAGGAAACTCCCCGCCTATCACTGTCCCGGAAAATGGAGAGTCTTCGACTTTTACGCTTCTTGGCACACTGAGGCGTACTTGAAGGCGCAGTTCGTCGCCGACCAGTTGGGATGCCAGTGCTGAATCGAATCTTTAGCCGTAACTACCAAGGAATGAACCTACCAGGACGCACTGCTCCTTGGCTGTCGGCCTCGGTTTGCGCTTCGGCCAGTTGTCGTAGTCCACGGGCGAGCCATCGACCCACTGGAAAGGCGAATCCTTCCCGGCGGCCTTCTTCATGCCAATCCAGAAGTTCCCGGCCGCGTCTTTGTCCACTACATTGAATACACGCCCAATTGTATGCTCCATGGACTTCTTATGGAAAACGGCCAGGCGGCGTCCTTCCGTTGCGCAGTAAGCCTCGGCGTCGTTGAATGTCATTCGTGTCAGGACGAGGGTGTATTTTCCGAAGGGCTGCACTTTCACGGGCTTTTCTGTTGTCGTTGACGTAGAAGGAGTAGTAGCATTTGTGGACGGTGAAGTAGTGGAGTTGGTAGCAGGTGAACTGGAGGAACTGGTAGTAGATGGGGTGGTAGAACTGGTGTTAGTCGGAGCAGCGGTAGTAGTAGTGGTAGTAGTAGTAGCAGTAGTAGTAGAAGCAGTAGTAGTAGTAGTAGTAGTAGTAGTAGTAGAAGAAGAAGTCGAAGAACTACTAGAAGAATTTGTAACTGGGCCATCCTCTTCTGAAAGCGAACTCCGTAGAAGCGCACCGCTAACAAACTCAGAACTCACTAAGCTTGTACTCGACTTCGAAATCCGTGTAATAGAAGCTGTTATATGGCTGGATAACCAGCAGATTCGAAGCGGTAGTCATGATCTGGTTAAACTGCGGTTTACAGCAGAACTTCATTCCCTCCGGTACCCAGCTCTTCTCGAGTCCCTTGATTTTTACGCCACCTAGACGGCATACTTTGGTACAGAATAAGTCTTTGTTTTGATCTTGTCTTCCGACGAACTTCACGCGATACTCAATCACCTTCCCTGCTGGGGCCGTGATGTGCCAGGTGCAGTGGTAGGGATCAGACTGGTTTCCAGTGGAACTCTGTGTGTTCCCAGCGCCGATAAGTCCGATGCTTGCGACGGATTTCCAATCTGCACCGGCTTCCAAGGTGTCACCACAAGTGAGTCCCTGCGAGGGAGCTTGACGTTCTGAGCAATCGTTTCCTCCGAATCCACTCGGGCACTGGCACTGGTCGCACTTGTTGGGATTCGGCTGTCCATCGTTCTTGCACACAGTCCCCGAGGTGTTGCACTTATCTGAAATCTACGGGTCTAACGGACGCTAACGGGGAGTGCTACCATAGCAGGAGTAGAGCATGTTCATTTCATAGACATCACCGAACACTGGACCTATTGAGCCCCCAATTGACATTTGGTAAGCTGAGTTCTTGGCGATCATCACGGTGTCGTTTGGATTCGCAGCGAATAAACTAAAAACTTGACGTCAATTCTAGCGTTCATATGCTTTTGTTTCTCCCCATTTCTCACCCGATCCATCTTTAGATTTCATTATGGCGTAGGCTAGGCACAAGTTGTCGTTCTCCTACTGCTGTCTCTGGTATGCTTTCAAAACAGTAATCTTAAACCAACAAGTCCAGCCTGATAGGTGGGACTTTGGCCCTGCAATCCCCTTACTTGTTCCTTGGAAATAGAGCTGTCATCGGCTCCACCCAATGTCTCGGATCACGGCTCAGGTCACCCAAAAAATTCTGCCGGGATCCCTGGCTTACTTGTCTTCGTAATGCATGTTGCCTCCATAGTCGTAGGGTTTCCCGTAGTTGTCGTTCTCCTTCTCGTCGTATTTATCGTAATTATGGGTCAGGTTAGGCTGAAACAGCGCATGCAAAGTATGCTCCATTAGAAAGTGATCCACCTTACATTGACTTTAGTCAAATCGATCGTTAAGTACTGGTCGCGATCCCAGCGGCTCTGCTCGTGCATGAAACCAAGGGCGTGGGCGATCTCGTGGGCGGCAACGTCGAACTGAAGTGTGGTTAGTGTGCCTGTTATATCTTTTCTTGACTTACATGTTCGCATTCTCCTGGTTCGAGGTTCAGGACTTGCGACTCATCGCCAAACATGTTACGACCAATCATACTGGTGCATCCAGTGCCGGGGGAGACAACGATAACGGGTTTCACTGGAGAGCTGGCCACATCCGGCGTCTCGGTGAACTTGATGCAAGTGTTCGCCTGCCAGAAGGCGACAGCCGCGTGGATTACATCACGAGCCTTCTGATCTTAAGAACATAACCATAACTGACAAGGGCGATAGGGCATTTATTACTCATTTGTGCATCGAAGGTGTAGTGGACTCCATCTTTCCAGAGAGAATCGGGAAATCCTTGCGGCTGGTATGCTTGGCGTTTGGAACGGCGCTCTTCAGCGCCGACTCCAAAGTAGTTTCTAGCTTGTTCGCTGAGATTATCAGAGATAATTCAGATATTTCAGGAGAACTCACGGTGTCATAATCATGTCCCCTTCGATGAGAACTTCCTCCAAACCACTGCGCATGTTGATTTCCGTGATGCTCGGGGGAAGACCACCGGGAATGGGTCTCATGCTCCTCTTCAGCTTCTAAACCGCATTCAACCTCTCCATAAAGCCACCAGTATGTTCTGACCTGGACGTACTCCTTCGCCTGGTCAATAGCAAGCCTGTTCTGCTCGTAGATCGCCGCGTGCTCCTTCCTGACTCGATAACCAATCTTCTTACTGTTCTCGGCTATGATTCTCGCAACCTCGTCGATGTCCTCAGGGGACATGTTGGAGACCTAGAAGGATAACGCTCCGGAACGATCAGAAGCTTAGAATTACCGTCTTCCATAGCTCTTTGCCCTTGAGAGGCGTTTTGTCGATGGAGACACAGTAGACCGTAGCCACTAGGCAGAACAGAATCGGTAACAGGCGCATCGCTGATCCGATCCACAAATGCCATATTCACAAGCGGCTTCTACAGCGTATTTATGCGGTCTTGGCTACCGTCCCCGCCCGAATTCTTATCAGTGATTCGCGTATGTCGGTTCGTTGCCACCAACACCCTCCGATAGACTATTTTTACATTAACATCCTTATCAGGACTTGTGCCCTTAAGAGCCGAAGACCAGAACCGTTGGAAGTTTTCCTAGATGATCTTCACAACTTCCGTTCCTTTTCGATATCATGAGTTCTTCGGGTGCTCTTTAAGATCCACTCTATTAGAACCATGTACTTTTGGAGTTTCAGTTTATAAACACACCATTTTAGCTCACGTTTCGCTGATCAGAGAACAGGAGCCGACAACTGAAGTACACTGGAGAAGAGAATTTTTATTACCAAAACCAAGGTCTAGAACAGCCAGATAGGAAAAGGACACTGTTTTTTATACTGCCTAACCATGTTTTGATGAACAGACGCCAATTGGCCGCTCTCCCATGTGTTTGCCAAGAAGTGTAAGTCGTTTAAGGAACGGTAAACTTCCGCGGAACATTGACTGTCAAAGGAACGAGTCCTTCTACACTGGGATTAGCCACTCTTTAGAACAAATGCACACGTCGTTGACTTCATTGATACAGTGGAGAAAATTAATGAGATAAATGAGCTACGGAACATAAAGAGTATTTATGTAAGAATTTACGTGTAGAACTCGATGAATAAAACATATTCCCTCAAGAAATATTAACCCATGCGGGGTTTACGCTGACAAGGAAGGTAGGTGAGCTGTCCCCCTCGGATCCGGGTGACACGTGGTGTGTAAGTGCCTGAGTGTGTAAGCATGCGAACGCGCACAAGATTACCGGCTAATGCTCGGTATCCGCAGAGAAAGAAGCAAAGCAAAATGCCGAAAAATGAAGAAATTGTGGTAGAAATAGCAGCATTCCCAAAGCGATGACTGCTGAAAATGACTTCTGAACGTCGAAGACGCCGAAAAGGAAACGACACTGAGAGACCATTCAAGTATCTACCACTTTTTCGCCTCGATCAACCACAATTTCTTCACTTTGATGCACTTTGCTTTGCTTGTTTCTCTCCAGAAACCGACCATTAGCCGGTAATCTTGTGCGCGTTCGCATGCTTACACACTCAGGCACCTACACACCACGTGTCACCCGGATCCGAGGGGGACAGTTCACATACCTTCCTTGTGAGTGAAAGACAAATTTGAGAGGTACAGTTAGATTTTTAAACTTTTTTAAAATTTTTTTTTCTTTGGAGTAGCGCCCTGCAGAAAGTAGGTGGGTTGGACTACATACGAACCCTTGACTGGCAATTGCTCATTCCCTGAATGAGAGACACTTTTGAGAATAGTCATAGTCATCATAGTCGTAACAGTATTTATTACGCACCCTGTAGAGGAGGCGGTGGCAGATAGCATCTGTTTGCGTTTCTGAGCAGTAACAAATCGGATATTATACCCTTTAGCTCATCATAAGCCTTTCTTATCACCATGTTCTTGACGTGAAGAGCAAACCCGCAAAGAAGCACCTTTGGCCGATGAAAGAAAGGACTTCTTGGCCAGTTTTAGTGCATATCATAATAACAAAGTGAACCAAATCATTCAACATTACACAAAAAGTAACATAAATCGTAGTCTGCTGTAGTGTAGTCTGCTTAATACACTCTGCCAAATAAAGATAGCCCCCCCTCCTTTTCTGGAGAAAGTTGAAGACCAAAATCCAGATCTCGGCGCATCGCTTGATTTACATTAGATTTTATTTTAGCTGGTTGTTTTACGAAGCGAAACAGGAGAATTTTTTCAATGTGTTTGCGTGGTAGAGAATGTCTTCCTCTTTACGGTCCGCACCTTTAGTCTCAAAAACCAGGCTTACCTGTAAACGTCAAAGAGAAGTACTAATCTCGAAACATGTTTTAACAACTAACATCGGTAACTGAGGCCAGGAGCATCGCCAGGTCTAGACACAGACCGTCTAGACTGTTCACTGCTCTGGATAGACAGAAGACCTCTAGACCTCAAAGTTCGTCTCCAAAGGTCAAATGCCCAGATAGCTGAACAGACGCAAAAACAATAGGGCATACGGTGTTTGAAAATCTACGGTAGCTGGCTGATAAAAGTGCAGACGGCGATGGTTACTGGAACTGCATAAATACCCAGTGTCCTCCTCACGCCCGCATCAGTGTATCGGTGCAAAGATGCGTCTGCTACCGATTCTATGCTGCCTTCTGGCTTCGGCCTGCTGTGTCTCCAACGACGGAGCGCCTCTACGGGGCAAGGAGCTCTGGAAGAAAGTACCTCAGTTCCAGTAATTTTTTACCCGACTATTTCTGTCCTACTAGGTTTCCGGCATGTCTCCAGAAGACGTCGATGAGGTGGCCAGGATCATAGCCGAGAACAGGCAAAAGACTGGTGGCCTGGTCCACAAAGAACACACTGCGTTATACGAGCAGAACAGGATTGCTATTGACAAGGCTAAGGAGTACGTCCAGGTTAGAACATATTGGAAGCTCTGTAGAGACGTAGAATGTGGTTCAGGAGCTGAAGAAGAGCATGAGACCTATTCCTGGTGGCCTTCCCCCGAGCATCCCGGAAATTAATATGCGCAGTGGCTTAGACGAGGTTCTCATCGAAGGGGACATCGTCATGACTCCGTAAGTTCCCGGGCTACTTAAAGGATCTCTAAACAAATAATTTCAGTCACGAGGCCAAGCGTTACTTTCGCATAAACCGTGAAAAGCGTCGTTCCAAACGTCAAGCCTTCATACCAAAGGGCACGGATCGCAATTCACTCTGGGGAGAGGGACTCTACTACAACTTTGACCCAAAATTAAGTAACTATACTCCTCTCCGATATCCTTAGTAATGCCATGCTGTAATAGATGAGAATGCTACTGAAGCCATCGAGACAGCAATCGGCTTTTGGCAGGCGAACACCTGCATCAAGTTCATCAAGGTTGATGACCCGGCCAAAGCTCTGGTGAAGCCGCTGGTCCTCTTTTCCCCCGGAGCAGGATGCTCCAGTCGCATTGGTCGCGACACGACTCCGAACGCCGCTAGCCAAACGATTAACATTGGACCTGAGTGTGAATCTGTAAGTCGGGAATCGAAAAAGTCAAATCAGTGAGAATTTCAGTTTGAAAGCGCCACCCACGAGATCGCACACACGCTGGGCTTCATCCACGAGCATGCTCGGTGGGATCGGGACGATTACATCACTGTCGACTTGACGAAGGTCAATGTAAGGGGCATAAGGGATAATGCTGATGCCTCCAGTTCGCGTGTTTCAGGCGTCAGACCAACATAATTACGATAAAATTGACAAGGAGGAGAACGACAATTATGACATGCCGTACGACTTTGGGAGCATCATGCACTTGACAGCCAAGTAAGTTTATGTCATCGCTCCTCCCAGTTTGATTACGCTATGCCTGACTGTCAGGGTCACATTGGTATCTGTAGTGTTTAGACACAAAATGCTATTATTTTGAAGGACACCGATTAGTACCCATAAACCCTAGTTGTTCCTACTAAGCCGCCTTACCTCCATATTCTAAGTGGAGCCATGTCCAGGCTCTCTAGCCTCTGCTCGCCTCTCCGCTTCTCCATTAACTAGAAAGTTCTCTTTTCAGTGCGTTCGCTGAAGATGAAAACGACACGGTAATGGTTGCAAAGGATCCGCGTTATCAACTGTCAATCGGTGACGCAATAGGACCAGTGTATGGCGACGTCTACGAGATGAACATGCTGTATGAGTGCTACGGTAAGGACGGTCTTCCTCTTTCTTACACTCGCATAATTTAGATAATTGCCAATTTGCGACGATACATTGCAAGTACGAAGGAATGCCGAATCCTAACAAGTGCAACGAGTGTCAGTGTCCTAGTGGATTCGGAGGAAGGGACTGCTCAGCTCCTGAGCCTCCCTCACATGAGCTCATCTGTGGAGAGACCTTGGTCGCAGGCAATGATTGGCAAACACTCACCAGCACGGGAGTAGTTGGTGGAGGAGACGGCGAATTGACAAACCGTTCCGATCCCTACCATTGCACATGGCACATCAAGGCTCCGGATCAGAAAGTTATCGAGTTCAAAGTGACCGACATTAGTGGGTATGCAGGTCCAGATACACTTTGTTCCGAATGGTGTCGCTGGGGCGGCTTAAAAATCAAAGGAACGCAAAAATCATGGAAACCGGAAGGGATTAAGGTGTGCTGTGAGGAACAACAGAACATTACCATGACTACCACTTCGAGCCTGCTGGTTATACAAGCGTTTAATAATCTTGACCGGACGCAGTTTACAGTTGAATACAAAATAAGTAAGCTTATAGGTGTGCTGCTGGTGTGATTCTACAACTCGGTTTTCAGAAAGTGACGATACAAACACTACATCAGGGAATTCTACGACCGTTGAACCTTCTACCACGACTGCAGTACCTAATGCAACAGAAAACCCCGTGAAAATGCAGTACTTTGGAAAATACACCCTGGTCCTGACACGAATGACATTCAATGAATCCGAAGCTTACTGCGAATCCCAAGGACGCCGCCTGGCCGTTTTCCATAAGAAGTCCATTGAGCATATAATTGGGCGTGTGCTCAATCTAGTGGACAAAGACGCGGCCGGGAACTTCTGGATTGGCATGAAGAAGGCCGCCGGGAAAGAGTCGCCGTTCGAGTGGGTCGACGGCTCGCCCGTGGACTACGAGAACTGGCCGAAGCGCAAACCGAAGCCCACCGCCAAGGAGCAGTGCGTCCTGGTGGGTTCCTTCCTTCTTAGTTACGGCTAAAGATTCGATTCAGCACTGGCATCCCAACTGGTCGGCGACGAACTGCGCCTTCAAGTACGCCTCAGTGTGCCAGGAAGCGTGAAGGTCGAAGACGTTCCATACCTTATATAGCAACGTTAATTTGCTCAATCTCTTGTATCAGTAAAGTTAGCAAAGTTAAATTTCCATATTTTAAGCTCAGGATTATCCCAGTGAGGTTAGACGTAATTCGCTGGTTGTTAACGGTCCGCGATGTTGATTTACACTTCTTGGCAATTAGAGGTAATATGACCCAACGTTTGCTCATCAAAACATGGTACTTTGTTTGGCAAAGATAAGAATGCAGAATATGAAGAAAGGAAGAAAACAACAGCCGAAGCAAAAGCCGTTCGCCGTAGCAGGCGACCGGACACGACGCCGAAACCGTAACGCCGAAAGACACGACGCCGAAAGACGCGACGCCGAAAGACACGACGCCGAAAGACGCGACGCCGAAAGACACGACGCCGAAAGACATGACGCCGAATGCTTTTCTTCACTCAGCTTCGGCATTGCGAGCACTAACTTCTGCACTTGGCTTCAGCGAACGTCTTTCGGCTTAGGCCTTCTGCCATTCCTGATGCTCAGCTAATTAAGTTTGCATCCGCGAGGCGTCAGGTACTGTAGGCGTCAATTTGTAGTAAATTTGCAAGGCAAAATGCAGCAAAAACCAAACG
>JADLIF010001545.1:0-24318 GCA_016648015.1 Steinernema khuongi | reverse complement strand
CCATTCTGCCTTTCAGATGTATTCAACAGGACGCGAGAACCAAATCTATGCCTGCGAGAAGAAGTTCCCCTTTGCCAAGGCCACCTCCATCCACAGCAAACAAGAGGAGCAGTTCCTTAGTTGGTGCCGTTCCCAACTGACCGGCTTACGTGAATGCTTCAGTGAAGAATTTCGAGAGTCCATTCATTGATGGGTGGTACGGCTTCAAAATCGGACTTCACTATCCCTCCTTCGAGTGGGTCGACGGCACACCCTACGACTACGGACCGGACCCAACAGCTACAGTCAACAATGCAGCTAACAAGCAGTACTGTAGCAGCGCTTCAGCTGGAAGGTGCTACTACGGAGCGCTCTTCTGGCAGGGTAACACTAGTAAGTGTAACTTCGCTTGTTTACGAAATCGTTTGCTTTTGTCTTTTTCAGTAGATTATAGCGGAGGAGACCTTAATACGCGTCCGTTTATGTGCAAGTACGTCGCTTCGGCTTAACACCTAACATCATGGCTATTGAATGTAAGATATATTGAGGCTATTGTGCACATTCTGTGATGTGGAAGGAGCCAGGAGAATAAAGGGGTACGAGTAGATTTGAGTAGATTCAGTAGATTATATCCTCAGCTTCTGTCCAGTCCGAAAGTGCAATATCTAGCCGGAGGTCGACGCATGGAACATGGAGATAAAATCGATGAGAAGGATGGAGAGGATGATGCTACAGCGTTTGGACTTCTCGAATCTTCGGCATAGAGACATTAGACCTCATTGGGCACGGCTCATCCGAATGACCGGATGGGGGATCGGATATCGGATCCGATGATCCGAATGTTTCGGACGGCGGATCAGCTTCAAACTCAATTACTCAACTTTGACTGATTCGAAGTATATATTTCGTTCCTAGCGCGATTTCCCAGCTGTAAACAGCTTCTGCACATAATGCTTGATTGTCGCTGCTTCTTGCTCTTGGTTTCGGTGACCAGTCGAAACTGTAGCCAAGGCTTCGTCCAGGGATTCTCTGCTGTAATGAACCTAATGCTTTGACACTCTCTCCATAGTCGAAGGGCGTGAAGGACAGCAACGTGGCGAAGAAAAAAATGTTGGATGTGTCCACGGCTACAAAATTAAGTCCGCTTTTTGCAGAGACGCCCACTAGATGTCACAATTTGCCAGTGTGCTTCACCCGGAAGCTGCTCATGCAGTGGCTTATCTTCTTGTTTCTCTTCTCCCTCTCCTTGTGTGATATCTACTTGCTTCCCCTACCGAAGGGCACCATCGTCTACGGAAAGGTCGGAGACGTCGCTACTGGCAAGGATGACCCTCAGGATTGCGTTCGCCAGTGGGACGTGTCCAATTCTCTGCCCAAGACGTTCGTCTACAACTCTCGCTCCAAGACCTGCACAGCGCTGACGTCCGCCTTTGGAACCAGGAAGGGCTCCAGCGAGGAGGAGGCCTTTGTAGTCCAGGAGTCGACAGAAAACCTATGCCCCACCAATGTCACGGAAGCCCTTCAGAAAGTCCTCGTTACATGTCCTGAGGGATGGAAACGACTTGAGCTTACTTCTGCGGTAAACTGCTACCAGACCATGACTGATTTTAAGGTAGGTCCCTCTTGTTCTCCACTGCAAAGATGATCGCTCCGCGAGCCGTTTCTGAGACGGTTCAGTATTAGTCTTGAACATCTCTGCTCCATTCTGCCTTTCAGATGTATTCAACAGGACGCGAGAACCAAATCTATGCCTGCGAGAAGAAGTTCCCCTTTGCCAAGGCCACCTCCATCCACAGCAAACAAGAGGAGCAGTTCCTTAGTTGGTGCATTGCCTACTGACCAGCTTATCTAAATGCTTCAGTGAAGAGCTTCAAAATTCCAAACATCGATGGGTGGTATGGTTTCAAAATAGGACTTCACTATCCCTCCTTCAAGTGGGTCGACGGCACACCCTACGACTATGGCCCGGACCCAACAGCGACAGTCAACAAAGCAGCTAACAAACAGTACTGTAGGAGTGCTTCAGCTGGAAGGTGCTACTACGGAGCCTTCTACTGGAAGGGTAACACCAGTATGTTTAACTCCGCTTGTTTACGAAAATGTTTTCTTTTGTCTTCTTCAGTAGATTATAGTGGAGGAGACGTTAACTACCGTCCGTTCATGTGCAAATACGTCGCTTCGGCTTAACACCCAGCATCATAGCTATTGAGTGTAAGATATATTGAGACTATTGTGGCTATTGAGGTTATTGTGCACGTTCTGTGGCATGGAAGGAGCCAGGAGAATAAAGGGGTACCACCGAGAGAAAAACATCTAGATTTCATGACATGTTAGCACCAAGTGGAATCGCCTGTAGGTACTAACTGTAGCTAACCACTGGAGATAAAGACTTAGAGGGGTTTGATGCTCAAGCCAAAGCACATAGTCATCTTAAGCCACTGTCGATCATTCGCTGGTCCTGTGTATACAGTTTTCACCTCTTAATGCCGAAGCACCGATGTATCAGTGAGTAATCACCCTTTAGGCTTGGAGTGTAACCACCTATGTGAAGAGTTGATGGCTCAGAAAGTGTGTTTTGGTGAGGTGTGAAGTTAATGGATCTCTGCGGCCTGAAAAGCGTGGCTGGATTGAAGACATTAGCGCTTCCATCCCACACTTTGTGTCGGGAAACCATGGCAGCGGAGCTTCACCGTGCGGACGCGAAAGGAAGGAACCAAACATCAAGACACGGAGTTCCGACAAAACATTAACGAAAACAAGGAGTAGGAGCTTCTGATCGCCCCGATGTGGCTCTATGAGAAGCACCGTATCCCCCAACGTCCCTATGAAATGAAAGGAAACGCTCAAAGTGGAGATTCGTTCTACGGCGTGCCGAGTATTCCAACGATCAACGTGCAGATTGAAGGAGTGTTGCAATAGGTGGCACGTATCCAGTGGACACTTTGTCAGTTCTCTGAAGCAGTTAATGCGTATCTAAGAAACAGCAGACGCCGTGCACAAACTTGGACATTCACTTCGCATCGCCAACGCTGCCATGAGGAGGCTTCTCCTTCTCTCCCTGTTCTCCTCCGGCTTATGCGTTCTTTATGTCCAACAGCTTCCAAAAGCCCTGGTCGTCTATGGGCAAGTAGGCAAAGCCACTACGGCCAAGACCCACCCCCGTGAGTGCGTCGCTCGCTGGCACGACTCAAACTCGATGCCGAAGACGTTCATCTACAACGCCAAGAAGAAAACATGCACCCCCCTCACGTTGGTTCTCGGCACGAAGAAGGCAGTGTATGGGGAGGAAGCCTACTTCATCGAGTCTTCTCAGGACGTCTGCCGAAGGAACGTCACCAAGGCGGTGGAGGACATCACAGGTAGTATTACAACTAAATAGGAATGTTCGCGAGTGAGCTAATTTTCCGAATTTTGGGAGTGGGTGCATTTGATAGGACTCGGTGCACATAGTCAGAATTGACAATTTTTAGCTGCCATCTCCCCGAATTATTTTTTAAAAAGATTTTTAAAAGTCGAAAAATCGAAAAGTTTGGGTCACTTAAACTCGATTTTCTTACACGTGGGCTTTCCGATTTTGGTTTCCTTATGGGTGCTGGGTAGAGCTTGATGTGCTCTATCATCTATGTTTTGAATCACTTCGATTGGATAAAAAATAGACAAATTTGACGAATGCGAATTTTTCTCATTTTTCGAATTTCGAATTTAAAGCTAAATCCTATTCGATTGAAGTGGTTCCGGACGCACATTATAGAACTCGTCAAGCTGTATCCAGCGCCCATAAGAAAATCAAAATCGAAAAACCTATGTGTAAAATAATCGAGCTTAAGTGACCCAAACTTTTCGATTTTTCGACTTTTAAAAATCTTTTTAAAAAATAATTCGACGAGATGGCAGCTAAAAATTGTCAATTGTGACTATGTGCACCGAGATCTATCAAATGCACCCACTCCCAAAATTCGGAAAATTAGCTCACTCGCGAACATTCCTATTAAGCAAAAAGCAGTAGTTGTCGTTTCAGTGGAGTGCAAGTCGGGCTGGACGATGTTCGTACAAGGTTCGACAGTCTTCTGCTTCCTCCAAATGGACCACTGGGCGGTGTGCCTCTTCTCCTTCTTCACCTGAAAACTGAGCGCTTATAGACGTACTCCTCAGGCCAGTCAAAGGACATCTACGCGTGCTCGGCGAGGTTTTCTTTCTCCCAAGCCGCGTCCATCCATAGCAAAGCCGAGGAGGACTTCATCAGTGGGTGGTGAAGCCCGTTCAAGACTTGCTTCACTGAAGCTTTATTTGATTTTCTAACCTTGCCTTACTTTCAGTGACCAACTTCAAATCGAAGGTAAACAAGGACGGCTACTTTGGATTCAAGATCGGCCTCCTCTTTCAAAGCCCTCTCAAATGGATTGACGGAACGCCTTACGACCACGGAAACCTTGACAAGAAAAAAGGATACTTGATCCAAGAAAACCTCTGCAAAAAGACTCCCGCGAAACGCTGTTTCTACGGCGCGGTCCATTGGAAAGATAAGAAAACAAGTGAGCACGACCGTATCGAAGTATAGATCTGCTGCGCACGCTTTTTAGTGTTCTGGGGAGCTGGTGACCACAGCGACGTTCCTTTCCTCTGCAAGTACAAGGCCAACTAGGGCGCTGTGTCGATTGGAGGCATCGAAGTCGAGCGAACAAGGGCATCTGCTGTGTGGACAAACGCTTGATGTGTACTTTAACGATCTGTCAGTTCATGGGACTAGGAAAGCAGTATAAATTATAAATGGGGCTGCTGAGTAGAGTGCTACTAATATTACTGTACAGTGCTGCACAAGTGTTACACACAGTTCGTCGTTCAAGCGCAGGCTAGCAAGCTGCAAGGCGACTGCAAGCAGCTGCAGGCTTATTGCTAAGCCGTAGAAGCGCCCAGCAGACTTTCAAAGTAGAGTGGTGACGCGTATCCAGTGGGAACAAATCATCATTGCTTCAAGTCATTCGTTGCGTATCTAAGGAACGCCTTGAGCCATCCGGCATCCGCCAACTTTGCCCCTCACGTCGTGCCGTTATGAAGAATCTACTCCTCCTCTCCTTAGCTTCTTCTTGTCTGGGCGTATTTTACGTCCAGAACCTTCCAAAGGGCATTATCGTTTACGGGACCGAAGGAAAAGTCCTCCAAAACAAGGTTCAACCCCGTGAGTGCGTCCTTGACTGGGAAGAAGGAGCCTCGATGCCTAAGACGTTCGTCTACAACTCCCTGAAGAAGACGTGCACTCCCCTAACGTCTGTCTTTGGCACGAAGAAAGCAGTGAAAGAGGAGGAGGCCTACTTCGTCGAGACGTTTCAGCGCGTCTGCCAGAGGAACGTCACCAAGGCGGTGGAAGACATCACAGGTAGCTTTTCTCAGATTGTCAAATAGAGTACCCCTTTTCTGATTCACAATAGCGTTGTTCTTCTCTGGACCAGCTTCCTTGGAGCTTTCCTACGTCCCTCTTTCCCCGATCTTCATTCCTGTGGCTTTGGTAAATGTTTCATGTTCAGTCACGTGCGCTGAGGGGTGGAAACGACTTGAGCTCACTTCTGCGGTGAACTGCTACCAAACTATGACTGATTTTAAGGTAGGTCTATCCACCTTGTTCTCTGATGATCGCCAGTCGATCCATGAGCCGGTCTCCATTCTGCCTTTCAGATGTATTCAACAGGACGCGAGAACCAAATCTATGCCTGCGAGAAGAAGTTCCCCTTTGCCAAGGCCACCTCCATCCACAGCAAACAAGAGGAAGAGTTCATTAGTTAGTGCCGTTCCCAACTGACCAGCTTATGAGAATGCTTCAGTGAAGAATTTCGAGAGTCCATTCATTGATGAGTGGTATGGATTCAAAATCGGACTCCACTATCCCTCGTTCACGTGGGTCGACGGCACACCCTACAACTACGGCCCAGAGCCGGCCTCGATAGTTAACAAGGAAGATAACAAACAATACTGCAGCGGTGCTTCGGCCGGACGGTGCTACTACGGAGGTTACTACTGGAAGCACAACTTCGCAGATGTGGAATATAGTGGAGGAGACGTTAACAAACGTCCGTTCATCTGCAAGTACGTCGCTTCGGCCAAAGCGTAGGAGATATGTTTATGTTTGATTTATGAGGAAAGAGATGTAAAACAGTGAAAAGGCAAGCCATCCAGAGTAACACAGCCACTGACGAGGCTCACAGCTACAGTATGCTTATCGCCTCAAGATTGTGTACTTGCAGAGCAAGGGGTTGACGTTCTTGGCGAAACCGCTCCAGTATGCTGAAAGGGAGAGCTCACCGGATAACTTTGAGTAGTGAATGCTCCTACCAGGCTCCTTATCCCATTGAAGTTCCGTATACGCGCAAGGAGGCTTTCCAGATCCTCCTTTTCCATTGATATCGCAGTTTGCCATCGTCTTCTTCAGGTCGGCCGCGTCGTAGTCGTACGGAGTTCCATCAGTCCACTTCTTCGTTTCACCCCATAGCAGACCTATTCTGTAGCCACAGTTTTTGCCACATTTCGGCGAGTATAAATCCTCTGAAATTCCCTTGTTACAGAAAAAACAAGGTCTTCACAGCACTTATGGCTTTGGCTTCTTCTGCGCTGTGGATGGAGGCCACATCGGCGTATTTAAACTTCTTCTTGCACGCGAGCACAGAATCTGTGGTTAAATTCTACGGAAAACGTTTTTAGGTCTTTTCTACTTACCGAGTACTCTTTGTAGTCCATGGCGTAGTAGCACTCGATTGATGAGCGCAGCTTCACCTGCGACCACTTTGGCCTGCAGTCCACTAGATATGGAAGTTAAGAGCAAGCATAATAGATGGCGATGCTCGGTGAACATTGCCTTTCACAGGCCCCTGGGTCAGCTAGAAACGTCCCTTTTTCTATTGAAAACATCCTTCTATTTAGCCTTCCTTAACTACTTCACCTATCACAGTAATAAACATATGTTAATTTTAGGAGGGTTAATTTGGACTAGTGTAGCCCAAGGACTCGAACTCCAACTCAAGGAGCAACCTGGTAGTTGGAAAGGTCGTCCATAGGTTTTTAACAGTAAAAAGAAGGCCTCTAGATGGCCCAAGGGTTAAAAGTCAATGTGCACCTAGCATTGCCCTCCTATCACACGTATCACAATAATAAACATGGGCTAGTCAGGGGGAAAGCTTTATTAATCTGGTAAAGTGCAGTGATGGGAACGAGTCGAGCAATACGAGCACGAGCATCGAGCTCAAGCTCGAGCCCTGGCTCGTGCTCGTGCTCGAGTTCGTTTACTCTCAGGGAAACGAGCCCAGTCGGGCTTATTTATAAGTGGCGAAATTAGTATCTGATCGGGTTTCACTGCGACTGAATTGCTTCAATTTGTACAACAATCACAGAAACAATGGTTCTAAGCAGAAAAGAACGATCGCGATCAAAGATTGCGCAGAACGAAAATTGAGCTCGTTTAGGCTCGTGCTCGAGCTCGTTTAGACTTTCAGTCAGTTGCCCATCACTGGTCAGGTACTCCTCCGCACTCCTCAGGATGAAAGAAAGCCTCTAGATGGCCCAGCGGCCTGCAAAAGACAATGTGCACCTGGCTGGGTTCATTACTCTGGGGGAGGGTTACAAAGGACTCCAACTGTTCCTCTTCAAAGACTTACTGGATTCGTAAAGGTCCCTGGTGGCATTCCTCGAACACGTGTGCGATGCGTCCACTAAGTAGTATTCCATACCCGTGTCGGAAATGTTTAGAACGTCGTGGAATTTGGCAAATCCACCACAGAGTTTTGTCTTCTGATTAAAATAGTAGACCTTCACATTTCTATCGTACATTTGGTCAAGGCATAAATCTAAGGACTCTGCGGACGCTCTTGTCGAGCGCGGTCCTAGGATAACTATACCTGGAATGTGCCGTACGTACAGCTGGGAATGGCCCTAAAAAAGAAGTGTATTAGGTGGCACAGATGAGAAAGTGTCTCACGATCTGTAGGCAAGATACGATGATATAGAAGGCGACGGGCACCATTTGGCTTACCGACCACAAACACAGTCAAGTAGGTGAGTTACCAGGAGAAAACACGGTTTGTGTCGAATAAAAGTGGATAGACTTAAGTGCGTTTGATTGGACGTGGTGCCATGGACACGCGGACAGGAGGCTATCCCATATTCATCTTTTTGATGTGATCGTCACGCCGTAAGGGCAGTGCAAGTTCATTTATTCCGCTTGATGGACAAGGGAAAGCGCAGATCAAGTGCTTGGCACACTTGACGTTAAAGCTTTGGTCAAACACCATTATTTAAAAACTCTGTTTTGCACCGTCAACGAGATATCTTCAATATTCAAGGTAACTATGTCACAGAACAAGAAAAAAACCTCAAAAGGAGAGAAACCAAATCATAGGCAACACATATAACGTGAAAGAAAAATAGAAGACCAGGCCGGATTCGAACCCGGGTCGAGTATTTGCTAAAGTGCTACGAAACGGTCGATGCGGGTTCGAATCCCACTGGGGCCAAAGTTTTTATTTCTCCTCCAAATGCACTAACTTTGCCTTTTTCTGCTCCCATACCGTCAACTAGAAGAGTGTCCTCGCCACTGCAGTCCTGTAACTGTTAGAGCTCACATGTAGTCGCTATAGATATCCAAAGGGTTCCCCAATGAGCCATTGAGGGATGACTGTAGGACGGAACACCACTGGGTATGCTTTAATCTAATCGAACCAAGAATATCTAAATTCTTCTTAATTGCCTCGTATACTGTATATTCGATTCTTAAAAGGTTTTCTTCGACATGCGACAACTTTGAACCCAGAAGAATGGCGTGAGAATAACAGCCATGTGATGTTATTCTTCTGCCACAGAGCAACTAAATTGCCCTTCTTCCGGAACAGGTTCTCCCAAAGTCAACAAAATAAACAGCCAAGGATGGATTGTGATTGCTCTGTTGGGTTATGTGGGCACTGCTTATTGACACTCTGCCCCTGGATGGGCTAATAATTACTGACAACCTACTGTTTGTAGCTCTCTTTTCAGATGAACTACAACTACGACGACCACAGGCGGGCTTCTGCTACTCGATCCGTCGACTGGTCCGACGAAATCGATTGGAAGGGGACGACGGTGTTCGCGGTGCGCTTGGCCATAGTTGTCATCGCCGTGGCCGTCCTATACGTGCTGATCAAGCCGAAACCCTACATTGCCTGTAGCTGCCGGATAGGACAGAGGAGTGCCTATGAGCGAGTGAAGGGGGCCGAGAATGAGCCCGATATTGTGAAGGATGTTTAATCTGTGGAATAAAGCTCTTAAGGAGGCCAAGGTCGGAGCTATTAGCCAGAGACGGGTACGATACGAGCAAATCAAGATAACGGCCAGGCTCGAGTTCGTTTGGATTTGAAAATGATGACAATCTCTGACATTTGCGACGTTCCTGATTGCCTTTCCATCGATCCGAATGACGTGGCTCCCCTTTCAGTAACGGTGTAAGTAAACTACCCTTGATGTGCTGTCATGTGGAAAGGGCTTTCCAACTGGTTGTGACCGTAAGAAGGAGGGTAAACAACTCATTTTAAGAGAGTATTTCCAAACATTGCCCTCCAGCGGTAAGATGAGGAAGTTCTTTGCTATCCATTGCGTACCATCATTGTTTTTGTAAAATCGGGCCAGAATCCGAAGTCCTTAAAAGGGTCGTTTTAGGGGTAATCGATGGCGCTGAACACGATGCACAGGGTTCCAGAGCGCGCAGAGGCTTAGAACAGCGCGGAACCACGCAGAACCGTCGCAGACTTCTTTACTCGTCGGCACTCTCTCACACCGCTCTTCGCAGACTTCTTCTCTGGAAAATCGCCCTTAGGCGTTGTTCTACGCTTCTGCGCGCTCTGAAACCCTGTGCATCGTGTTCAGCGCTATCGATTACCCCTATTCTGCCCGCTTTTAGGAATTCGGATTTTCGGTGAAACCCTAAAAAACCATGATTGTTTTTTTTAAATCGGGTCCAGAATCCGAAGTTCTTCGAAGGGTCGTTTTAGGGGTAGTTGACGGCGCTGAACACGATGCACATGGATTCAGGGCGCGCCGAGGCCTAGAACACCGCCGAATGGCGACGCTGGCCAAGCGACTGGAAGGCGAAACTGCAAGAAGCCGCCTCTCCACTTAACCCACCTACATATATGAGAAGGTTTAACAAGGATGTGTCCAAGATGTGCATTAGAAAGCAGAAAAGTAGATTTATTACATCACGTGGTACACTCTCTCGGGGGACAGCTACCCTCCGTGACCGACACAATGTCTTTTAGATAAGCATCTGTGCTCTCAAAAGCTATGTAATCATTGCCGACCTTCTGTCCCTCTTCGCTGTAGGTCTTCCCTCCAATGAGCGGCGACATCGTACCGCCCCTCGCATAAAGAGTGCACGCGCCTACAACTTATTTTAGCACATAACCCACGATGTTCCTACCGTCTTCGTCGCAGTACTGGTAAATGTAGTATTTTCCTTTAGCGTCGTAGAATCTTCGGTCCTTCGTTTCCACGCAGCCGCCGTTTATCAACTCTAAATGAGCAGAGACACCCTGTGCTCCTTTATTGTAGTAGGACACAGCGCCTTTGGGGTATAGGCATCCTGAAGGAATGATATTCCGACTGCAAAGGGTGGTACATACTTGTAACAGACGGTCTTAGGTAACTCTGCACTTGCGGCAGGAGATAGTCGACTTGCAGCTTGTTCGCTACTTCACTTTGGTTCACCTTGCATACACCAATTGGCTTGGATTTTTCCACATCCTCAAGGCGTGGGAGGCATGCTGAAGGGATGTGTCATTGGATAAATACGATTGGACCCGACTTACGCATGCGAGAGGGGGACTTGTCCAGCTTTATCTCATTTGCGCACTTCCCACAGGTGACGAAATGGACGTCTCTCTGTAGCACTTCGCTTTGTTTGTACGCATCGTACGCATTTACAACACACTGGCCTAAGACAGGACAGAAGATACCCTCTTAAGCTCTTGGGAACAGACCCTTTCCTTCGCAATGAGCCTCGAGATCAAAGACAAGACTTTGACGCGAATACCTGCTGCACTGTAATGCTCTGTTACAGAGGCAAGCTTCTTCTCCTTCATCGCAATGCATTCTGAAGTATGGCGTGGTTACGTTCAAGTCGAAGAGAAAGTGATTCCGGAACGCTGAGAAGCAGGCTAGTTTTTCCACACCCTTTGTGTACCTCACCTTCTTTTACAACGGTCTTGCGCTCGTAGTGCACCATTGCCTCGGGCTCCCTCAAGACCACTACTTCCTGACTCCATGGAGCTTCCGTAGTTGTCCTGTTAGGTTTTTGTCGTGGGCCTCTCTAAATTCAAAGTTCTCCATGTGAGTCGACGGAAAAAGCGACAGAAAAGGGTATGGTCAAAGAAGGCTTAGGCTTCGATTGAACTAGAACTAAACGTTTCTCTGGGGAGATTAAAAAAAGATACCATGGTGAGGCCACCAATGCGTCCCACTGTGTCATCTGCTAGTGTAGTGTAAGCCAACTGACGTTGAACGGTGCAATTTAGTCAGCTTTAATTCGTTCCCCCAGAAGTAGTACCTGTGATGTTTTCCACGGCCTTGGTGACGTTCCTCTGGCAGATGTCCTGAGACGACTCGATGAAGTAGGCTTCTTCCCCATTCATTGCCTTCTTTGTGCCGACAACCGACATGAGGGAAGTGCACGTCTTCTTCAGGAAGTTGTAGACGAATGTCTTGGGGAGCATGCTTCTCTCCTTCCAGGCAAGCACACAATCACGAGGGTGGGCTTTGTTTGTGAGGATTTCGCCCTCAATACCGAAGACGACAGTACCCGTAGGAAGGTTCTGGACATAAATAGTGCCCAAGCAGGAGGAGAACAAAAAGAGGAGGAGAAGGCACTTCATAGGAGCTCTGACGATGGGAAGTGAACGCCGAAATGGAGGTGAACGCCTCTCAGATCCGCGGAGAAATGCCATCCGTTACTACTGGCTACCCGTATCATTTCTTATGTTCCACATTTGATGCATAGCGTTAGTTTTGCATATCTCACTGTGTTTATCGAAGAAGGCACGTATCTGTTTCCACTAGCAACGCCTCAGCGCCACGAACATCTTTTCATAGGTGAGATTACCAATACCCAAAACACGAAATAAAGTGAGTGATCAAGTACTCCAGGCAGTGATCCTGATTAGGGAAGTAGTCGACCAGGATAAACTTTAATAGAATATCGCAAAACACAATCGCATATGAGTATCTCTATAGTTTCACTTATGCATCAGCTTCCGTGGAGTCAACGCTTGTGAGAAAGTCAGCTCATTCACAGCTTGTAAATAGCACATCCAAATAATCCGTACAAATAGGTAACTGCTCTGCCACAGGCAACACTAATCAGTTACATTCGATTAGCTTTATGCATGGGACTTCTACGTGAGGCGACCAAGAGCGGAAGAGCTTCATTAAGGAATCTAGCATTTGGTAGGTGGACGAAGTAGCCTTGTCAACGTTACGGAACTTCGGAAGTAGTAATTGAGGCTGAAACCAAGCCTGACAAAGTAAACACTGAAATGTACCTGTGATGTTCTTCATACAGATATCTTCGGACGAGTCGATCATGTAGCCCTCCTCCCCATCCGCTGCCTTCTTCATGCCGGCAACCGACTTGAGGGGAGCACATGTCTTCTCCAGGGAGTTGTAGACGAACATTATGGGAATCGTCTTTTCTAACTGCCAAAGGGCGACGCAATCACGAGGATCGGTCTTGTTAGTGATGATCTCCCCATTACTACCGTAACCGATATTATCGTCGGCAATTCTCCGGACATAAAGTTCGCCCAGGCAGAAGGAGGCCAAGGAGAAGAGGAGAAGCCACTTCATGGGAGCGCTGACGGTGGGAAGTGAATGTGAAAGTGGAGATGAAGCACTTTAGATCCACAATTAGTGCCTCACTCCCCTCCGTCCGTTACTATGAGCTACGCAGAAAACATTCAAGTTTTCCCTCTGGCAACGCTTCACCTTCTGCATGTGGCGGAGCACCACTGGTTCCACCATCTGTGACGATCGCGAGGATTCAGATCCGCGAATACAGCATCGACACGTTCACCCCCCGAGGAAGGGACTTGCCGCATGACATTACTCAGAGTGAGTCGCAGTCACTACACCCTGCGGTCGGCTCCCGCCTACTTGCAACTGCTAAGCAGCTGTCCATCGCTATCCTAACTGTCCACCGTACCTATCTGCTTTTCAGTAAAGTATCTCTTGGTCATGCAAGTGTCTTGGGCGCATTTGAGGATACAGAGTAAGCCAGCGGGGATCAGGGATCAGAGGAACACGGATGGCCACGTGAATGACGCTGGCTGGCGTTACTGTCGCCCATGTTCACACGAATTCTGTCCATTTAATTATATCACAGAACGAAACAAAAGACAATTCACGCCTGCTCCGAATACCGAGTGAAGCTGTAGATACTCTCGTCTTGTTTATGGTGTACTTCTACCTTGACCAGCGAGTCCTTCAGCGCTAGTAGGTTGGCTTCGTAGTAGCGGATCAGAGCTTCATGGAGAGTCTTGCTTTGTTGGTAAATGAGCTGGGTACGGTATTCCTTCATTAGACTCATCTTGGACTGAAACAAATTAAAGTTTCTTTTAAGAAGAGAAATCTTGGTGTGCCTAGGAGTCATCTTCAGAAAGTCTTCCTCTTTCTTATCTGTTTGCGCTAAGGAAGTTGACTCTGATAGGTCATACCTTTATGGCAATCTTCGCCTCCTCGTATGGCTTCATCTTCGCCTCAATGTCCGCCTTGATCCTTTCCTTATCATAAGCACTGACTGAGGGAGACTCGTTAAGAAGCTCCAACTTGTACCGTGCAGCGTCCAGTTCATAACGTCGCTAGAACCTGACCGTTTCCTTTGAACTACAGAGAGTACTTACGGTGTAGTAGATGCGCGTGGCGGTGATCGCGTCTTCCATTACGGTATTCGACAGATTCTTGAAGGCATCCGCGAATCCTTTCACCGCTTCCACCAGGCAGTCCCTGTGGTTGTTGTTGCCGTTGGAGCTCATCGTGGCCAGGACCGCCGACAGCTGGTAGCACTGGGTTTGAACTTCTGGCGCTTCCCGCTCGCAGATACTTAAGGAGTGGAACCGTCCGCCCAGGTCTCTGACTTTCGAGTTCATCGCGGTCGCCGAGTGTCGGAAGGCTTCCGCCTCTGCGCTCAGTCGACAATACTGTGTCGCCATCTTCTTGACCTCCTCGATGAGCTCCTCTATCTCCGGTTCAGATGTGAGGTTAACTCCCTGGGAATGATTCTTTTGTGAAGAAGACCATGGTATGTAGGAGTACCTGTCCGATCATCTCGCGGAATCTGAGCAGATTCGGTCCAAATTCTACTCGGAACCGCTCCAAGACTTTTTCGCGGATTTCGTCGAAGCGCCGACGGAGTTCAAAAAGCATCCTGGAAACAAGCCTGTATGAAATGGGGTACTGTATCTAGGGAACAATAAGGATATCACCGGCACAGAAGGTTCATTGTCGGGGGCTCTAATTTGGAGCAGAACAGTTAAGGACGGGCCATACTTTACAGACACAGATGCGTCTGTCTTCTGCGTCTGTTGTGTGTCTGTTGCGAAGAGACGCAGGTGCGTCTGAAGACACAGAAAACAGACGCGAGTTAGTCTGCTAAAGTATAGCCGGCCTGCGTCTGTAAACGCGCACCTGCAGCGTCGCGTCTTTTGAAGCAGACGCACGCCATACAAAGAAAGACGCAGAAGTATGGCCCGCACTTAAGACAGAACTGGACATTGTTCCATAAACAGAAAAACTGTTAGATAGCCTTAGATAGACGCTCTTAAGGGTGTTCTTAATGGTCTTCCTGTGCGCGTGCGGTGATTAGCGCTGTGGAGGGAGTCACAAACATGTCCGATGTGGTCTAGTGGTTAGGATTTGCGGCTCTCACCCGCAAGGCCCGGGTTCGATTCCCGGCATCGGAATGACTTTTTTTATTTGAGAGAAAGCGCCAATTTTAGAAAGTGACTTAATAAGGTTTATTAAACTCACATTTGGTGATAGCTGGCCTTCTGATGTGCCGGCCTGATGGCTAGATCCGGAGTGCTGTCGACCTGCGGTTCCTCCCCTGGAGCAGGAGCAGGGGAGCATTGCTGAACAGAGGCATCGGCCATGGCCAGCTTTCCAACCTAGAACAATCGCGTTGAGAGTGGAAAACCGCATCGTCTCCTGGGTAACTCATGGAAGAAGATGTGTGTCGCGGAGCCAGAAGTGGATCGTCAACGTTAATTGGAGCGATCTCCGACGATAAGCGGCGTGGCGAACAAGAGACACGCACTCAAAAAGGAGATCCCCGTCCACCTTACCTCGAGAACAAGAGATGCCGGCTGACGTGATGGAGTCATAGCTCTGGCGATGGAGACTAGTGACCCTATGAGGGCGATTGGTGCGCGGAGCGAGGGAGGATGGCGCGGAAATTGCGCGCCGATTTAATCGGAGCTTAATCCAGATATTGATAGTGCCTCTGAATGAGAGCGATTACATGAAATCTGCTGGGAACCGGTTTGTCCACTGAAGTTCAATATTACAAGGATGTTTTGCTGAACCACATAGCAGGTTCTTCAGCGTTAGTAGACAGGGAACCGCCTATGGGACAAGTGTCTTACGAACACAGCGAGGGTGGCCCGGCCTCTTCTCTCTTTGTGTTGAAATAAAGATAAACACACGAAGAAGCTCCCTCAGAAGTAGAACACACAAGAGTCACGAATTTCAAGAAAACCAAAGACCGACCGGCGAGCAACGTTCTTCCGTGCCTTGCATCCCGTGATGATTCTGGGTTTGGGACTGAGATGGCGATCGGTCCGACGTTGTTCCCTTCACCTTTTCTCCTTCAGGTGTCAGACTCGGAGATCCCCTTGCGCCGCTCCACTCCTTGTCGCCGAGAACTGAACCGATTATCTAGCACGCTTTACAAACTCATTCTTCTTGTGAGCCGCTTGTAGGACCGATATCACAGAGCCGTATCTCACGAACACAGCGAGTCCCTCTCTGTGTTGAAATGAAGATGAATATACAAAGAAGCTCCCTCAGAAGATCGGTCCCCTGTTGGTCCCTTTACCCCTCTGTAGGCGTCAGCTACCGACTTGGTGATCCACTAATGCCCCTTTATTCCTTGCAGACGACCATTGTCGCCGAGAACCGTATCGCGAGCCTGCAGACTGTGGCGTTGAAGATACTCCCTGGTGCTGATGGAAACAGTGTTCGGGAGGAGCATATTGACCGTCTTGTAATGAGAAAGCAGTTGCTGAAACCGCCCAGGACGCTTCGGCGAAGGCTTTGAAGTGCGCGTCGTATTTTAAAGAGCGCTTGTTTTCTAATTTGCACGTTGAATTGGCGTATGCAACAGCGATGACGTACTAATAACGTTGCAGCAAGACGTGTGTAGCCTATAGTAACGGAAGGATAGAAGGGTTTTTTCGGAACATCCATTGAGGATATAAGGGTCTCTACCTCCGCTTTCACATTCATTGTTGCTTTTGATAGCTCCGATGAAGTGGTTTCTTCTCCTCTCCTTGGCTTCGTCCTGCTTGGGCACTATTTATGTCCAGAACCTTCCTACGGGTACTGTCGTCTTCGGTATTGAGGGCGAAATCCTCACAAACAAAGCCCACCCTCGTGATTGTGTGCTTGTCTGGAAGGAGAGAAGCATGCTCCCCAAGACATTCGTCTACAACTCCTTGAAGAAGACGTGCACTCCCCTCATGTCGGTTGTCGGCACAAAGAAGGCAATGAATGGGGAAGAAGCCTACTTCATCGAGTCGTCTCAGGACATCTGCCAGAGGAACGTCACCAAGGCCGTGGAAAACATCACAGGTTAGTTCAGTTTTCTCTTTTCGACGGAGATGGCTAGGAACGGAAAAACGAAGTCGACTGTCCTAAACTGTTTTATCTTGACCTTAAATGACCTTATAACTTTAGTGAAGCCGACCACCACAACGACAACCACTAGAGCGACGACCACCAAACCAAAGAAGAAGCCGACCACCACCAAAGCAAAGCCAAAGCCAAAACCGAAACCGAAACCGAAACCAAAACCTAAACCTAAAAACACTGGCTTTAAGGAGATCAAGTTTGAGCCTTGATCCTGGTGCAATTCGTCAGTGCTGATTCCCTCAAGGTGGTCAACCAACGATCGTGTCCTTTAAGTCCTCTAGATCTGTGCGGCTCTTCGACAATCTCTATCTTCGCCACACATGTGTACTCTCCACAAACTGTTTATTCACACGTCCTATCATACGCCCGTAGTAACAATATCATGCGACGTGGATCTACGCACATCGGGGAGGACACTCCCCCGCGTTGATGGAGGCAATCTTCTGAAGGAATGTGTTGGAATCGGAGAACTTCCTTGACAAGGTTCTTCCATAGGTTTTTGTGCCATCTAGCGATTCTATTCTTGTCACGGGGAAGCCGATAAAGGCAAACAGGAAGCATTCGCCTGAAAGTTTGACCTCGTTATGCATGCACCAACGAAGTATCTGACCGTTCTAGGGACAGCTTGGCGTTGTTAAAAATTGAATGCTCTGCATAGACCATTATTACTTTCTGTGATCCTTTGGGAAGACTTATGGCTTGGTGCATTCGATTTTTACAAGCATTTTAGGGCGAAACTGGTAAAGTATGGACGTAAGGAAAATTTCTGGAGCCTCCTCTAATATGGCTAAAGTTTGGTAAGTATAGAAGTATGATTATTCCTAAGGGGCAGGCCGTACTTGGCCCACACACATTGCACGCGTCTGTAACAACAAACACCTGCGATGTGTGTGGTCTATCCATACTTTTCCAGACGCACGCGAGTCTATTCGTAACAGACACACAACAGACGCCGAAAACAGACACAGACGCGTCTGTAAAAGTATGGCCCACCCTTAAGCCTTGTACGTTCTTTATCGTGCATCGGTTAACATTACGATCCTACGTGAACCGCCAATAAGATGTCTTCAAACATTCACAAGTACCTAGTAATCCAGGATGGCTACAGTAGGGAGGGATTATAAGTTTATCAGGGCTATTCTGAATAGGTTCCTGTGTGCCATTCCAAGCGATCTTTGCCACACAAAGTGGAATCTCCCGATCACTAACCGTTCTCACAATGCTGACGTATGCTGAAGGGACCTGTGGACTTGTAGTAGCGCTCGTCCTCGGTCTTAATACAGGTCCCACCGCCAAACCTGACATCTGTGTAATCTTCTTCGCCGTCGTCGATTTTGTTATAATATATGACATCACCAGGCTCATATCGACATCCTACAATCTGCGACATCAAGATAGGTCCACACGGGTTACATACTTGTGCTCTGCGTGTCCTCTTTGAGATAGTAGGACGGGTCATAGAAGTCAATCTGAAGTTTGTTGATGAAGGGTCCTTGAGCAGTACACGCTCCTATTGGGGTGGATTTCTCGTGTTCGCTGATCGATGGAAAGCACCCTGAAACGTCAGTATAGAAGGGCTCAGCTGCTTCAACTCCCACTCTTCTCCTCCGGCGATTCATCAAGTTCCAGCTGGTCGGCGCACTTGTTACAGGAGAGGTAGTTGACTTTTCCAAGCAGCTCTCCTTGGTCATAGCCGTTCACAGTGCACGTTCCTGCAACCATAGAAGACGGTGATTTCCTTATAGAGTATATGGAATGCTGAACAACCTGATTCGATACATATCGAGTCAACAATTGAGCGATTCTATGCTAATTTTTGAAGGACATTATACCCAAGTTGCTCAAAAACCATCGTTCAGAAACTCACCATCTTCTGTGCAATCGGAGCTGACGCCCAGCACGCGCAACTGTGGCTTCGAACAGACCTTCTTCTCGTCGCAGATGCATATGGGCTGATCGTCGTCACACTGGAAATTGAGATAATTGGGAATTTCGCCTCCGTGCGCTCTGATGACAACGTGGTTTTGGTAACTATCTGAAACGCACGTAACTTGTAGAGAGCTGGAAACACTTGAGATGAGTACTTTTTATGTGTAAGCCTTTCTTCAGACTTATCCTTTAGCCAGTGACCGGTTTAGATCAACACCAAAGCACACTCACCTGCCTTATTGATGACATTACTTCCGGGGTCGTATCTCGGTATACTATCCTTGTCTCTGATGACGACAAACGTCTTGCCGTCAAACGTGAAGTGTGGAGGCTTCGGTGTCGGTTGGTCCGTCGGTGGATCCGTCGGAGTGTCAACTTAAACATAAAACGTCGCAGTGAAATTTCATTTCATTTATTCATCAGTAAAAATTATTTTTGATCTCAACAGTTGATATCCCCATTAGAGATTAGCGGCGCATTTCTTGACGCAACGTTGGGGACCTATGCTGTTTAGTGTTTGGTTCATGCTGTGCATTAGTTTAGATTTTGTACACTTCTGAATGGGATGAATTACGACAAAAATGACCACAGTCTTTACAGGCACCGCATACACCAATATCAGTTTGGTTACGGTGGGTGAAGGGGTGAACCACAGTATGAAGTTACGATTTTGGCCACTTTCGCCACTATCCAACTTTTCTGTAATTAACTCCAACTAATTAACTTTAATTAAATCTTTTCCGTTGTGCGAAAATGAGATCGATATCTGCTGCGATTGCATCACAACCCGAGGCAGTTTCGATTAGGAAGAGCAAAAAAGGATTCTAAGTACTGCTAAAATGGATATACGGCTATCAAAAATAATCTTCGTGTATTCTTGGAACGGCTGCTCGCACGCCTCTGCTGTTCGACAGCTTTGACCTAAGTATAGTGCAAGCAAAAAGTGGTCTCGCTGAATGACCTACGTGAGAATGTTAAGGACAGATGCGCAGGATTGCGATCGTCGAAAGGAATCATATATTTAAAAAATTGTCGGCGGATATTTTCGCTGTTACAAAGGGCAGCTCACGCCACATTCCGGTTCTACTTGCGCAGTGGCGCCAAGCCCAATCGACAGCTGAGTGCTCAAGTTTAAGAGATATGCAGAAGCTTTTGGTCCAGTCGTTCTTTTTTGCTCTTCAGCCTTGACTTGTTTCGTTTAGTTTTCCTGCAAATATGGCGACCTGGAATAAGGATACGGCTCCAAAAATGTGTGATTTTTGAAAAACGTTTGTTTATTTAGCGTTTCGTACAAAAAAAAATATACGTGGCTTTGCTTATAGGCAGGTTATCCCAACTTGTCCTCATCTCGACGGCACATTAAACAGCCTGTAACTTGGAATAAGAGCTCTAGAGGGACATACTGAAAGGTCACAACTTATTGATTAACATGCAACCCTGTTACAAAAATGAAAACAATGTTGAATATTAGAATAAACAATGCTTATTAGGAAACAGAGTTCTTCTTTGGAGCACCGACTAGCGCATGTTGTAGCTCGGAGTAAGGTAAGAAAAAAGTGTTTACGAAATTTATAAGCTGAAAAGAACATGGAGTGTTAGATTTATGGTTTACGCTCTTCTTCTCATTCTGATCATTTTCAGGCGCGCATTGTGTAATTTTGATTTTGGTTTTGATTGATGATTTTCACATTTTCGCTCTTATTCCAAGTCATATAATTTTCAGAAAATGTGGAACTTTACACCATTACTGTAGGCCAAACCAAACTGTGTTCGCACACTCATTGACAGGACAGTACGCGTGCCCGGAAATCATCAAAGAAAAATGATATTACCGTCAGGACCGTCGCCGCCGGGTTGAGTCACCAGAGGTGTACACGCGTCGACGTTTACAACGAGAAGTAGAGAGATCACGATCAGCCGCAACATCGTTAGTTATCCAATCGTCTTCCCCGAGACGACGTTAAATACCGACCTTTTGCACTTTTTGCTTTCCGTCCACGCGCGTCTCCTCTTCTTCTACGGGGAAAAAAGTAGTTTTTTGAGCAAGAAAAAAGGGTGGAAGGCCCACCGCATACTGGCCCACCCAGATATTTTTAAGATGCAAAACAACTGTAACTTTTATAAATTTAGGTCAAGCATATGACTCCCAATCAGGGCTCCCAATCGGGTCCGGGTCTCGGGGGCTCGACCGTGACCTAACACCCATAATACTGGCTCACCCATATATACAGGGTGGGGCATAAAGCATATACTGTAACATCATACATTTAGGTCAGGCATGTAACTACCAATCAGGGCTATGCGGGGCGTCCGGGGCTCGGCCGGGACCTTTCAATCCTAACCCGAGATGAATGGAAGTGGAGATGGCGGTAGATTGGCTGCATATAGCTTCAGTTGTGAATTATGTTGTTATCTATCGAGCAAAACAAGTACTAAATGAAGGAAACAACCAGAGTGTGAATCCGGTATCCGGCTAATGTAAGGAGAGATCTACTATCCTTTTGATAAAAGGTAAACCATTTTAATTAAATTCCACATACAGTGCTGCAGAAATTTCAATGAATTGCACTTGTAAAGCGTTGAACGGCTTTCCAGTTCCTTATGGCTTCACGGAACTGTAAAAACATCCCGCCTGATGCACTCTGATCACCTGCTCCTTCTCTTACGCTTCGATCACATTTAACGCGCTCTTTTTCTCTCCTGCCGTGAGTGAAATGTTTCGACTCTTTCTAGAACAGCTTCAAACTCCCACCAGAAACCGGAGTGAGTCCTGACAGCACTGCTTCTTGATGACCTATTGTCTCGGTACTGGTTTTTAGAGATCCGGCAGGCGACACACTTCCTCCAATTGTCACAAATCTCTGTTTTGTGCTTGAAAGAAGGTGTCCGAGCTAACGTAGGAACACATGTTCGACTCAGAATCCCTCGGGGGCCTCTCTGGCCGAGTGGTTAACGCTACTGATTAGCATGACACCCCGGTAAGGGAGGTGGCAGGTGCGATCCCCGGCCGAGGCACTCAATTTCGAGAGTCCCGCGAAGCGATCACTGCCCAGCTCTGGCTGTCCCCGGCTCCTAGAAAGGCTTGGAACCCTTGGATGCCGTAGTTCCACCACCTTCAACCTTCAACGCGGATCCCGTCGAAGGCTCGAAACATTCCACCAGAAATATCTAATTGCGTGTCTATCTGTTGTGTATATGGTGTCTAGCGCGGAATAATACTACAGATTCGAGAAATAAAATCGTTTTTTAAAAAAAAATCAGAATCAAAATCAGAGTCCTGACAGCACTGCTTCTTGATGACCTATTGTCTCGGTACTGGTTTTTAGAGATCCGGCAGGCGACACACTTCCTCTAATTGTCACAAATCTCTGTTTTGTGCCTGAAAGAAGGTGTCCGAGCTAACGTAGGAACACATGTTCGACTCAGTGTGTTCATTGTAAGATTACCCCCCTTGAATCAAATGCCATGGGGCATTTGTTACTGATTAAGGCTGTAACTTATTGAAAACAGCTTAGGAGGTACGTATAAGAAGGTAGGTGGAATGTAGCCGCGTCTTTTTAGCTCATCCAGTGGCGGGATCGACAAAACCCCGGTAGCTTCCCAGTAATTTCGCATCGTTCTTGGCACACAAAGGGCAACCAGGAACCCAGCTTCCTGTCACTTTCGACTGGGAAGTCAAGAAGCGATCGGAAAGCTCTTCCCGGTTTTGTAAATCCCACCACAGGACTGATCACACCTTCACAAACACAATTTCTTTCGGGCACAACGCAAACAGAGGAAGTGTGTCTGCTGACAGGATCTCTAAAAACCAGTACCCAGAGAATAGGTCGTCAAGAAGCAGTGTGTAAAAACCTTCGGACCCACTTGTTTACGAAGCTGCTTCAGTTCCTGGTTCGATGGTGTTTTTTATCAAAGAAGGACAATTCTAACGGGTGAATCTTCTGGACAAAGAGACCACAAGAGGGTTTGACAAAAATCATGGATAACTTTTCTCTCGTGGCAAAATGGACGCAGGAGATCCAAAAATTATTTTAATATATATATGCGTCCGTCCGTATCCTCGAAAATATTAGTGATGCGATATTGGTCTTGCTCTAATTCGATATTTATGACCAGAACTTCTTCTTTTGAACTGTCAATGTGTAATATGTGCACAATGTGGATCACCTGTAATGTCTTCTACTGCCTTGGTGACGTTTCTCTGGCAGATGTCCTGAGACGACTCGATAAAACAGGCCGCCTCCCTTTTTGATGCCTTCTTCGTGCCGAGCACCGACGTCAGGGGAGTGCACGTCCTCGTTAAGAAGTTGTAGACGAACGACTTGGGCATCGAGGCTTCTTCTTTCCAGCGAGCGACGCAGTCACGAGGGCTAGCTTTGTCTTTGAGCACTTCCCCAGCAGTACCGAAGACAATAGTACCCGTAGGAAGGTTTTGGACATAAGTAGTGCACAAGCAGGAGGAGGCCAGGGAGAGGAGAAGAAGCCTCTCCATGGAAGGATAATACACAATGAATGCGAAGGTGGAAATAAAGGCCTCTGAGATCCTTAATGGGTGCTCGGAAGAGAAATCATCCTCTGCATCCGTTTCTACTAGCTACCCGCATCCATCATCATTTTCCTCTACACGGAACATCCTTATTTTACATGCCCTGTGAGCAAGGCCTTCATCTGCTGGCAACGCTTCAGCAGCTGCAGACCTTCATCTGTGTAGCATGTTTTCAGTCTTCTTGGGTAAAGGGTAATATTAACAGAGAGAGCCAAAGATAGGCAGCTTGATCAACTATTGAGTTATTAAAAATTGCCGAACAACCAGTGCCGTATAGAGAAATTACCTTGTGCATGAAGGTACGGTTGAAAGTGCAAGAGTAGGATTGCAAGGAATGTTTTTGGAGACACGGTAAAACAAAAAAGAAATGTATCAATCAGTTCGCACACTTCTCTGGGGGACAACTTCCCTCCGTAATCGAAACGATGTCTCTCAGATAAGCATCTGTGTCGTCGAATGGTTTCTGTTTCTGTGCATCCTCCGTGTAATTCTTTCCTCCATTGACCGGCGTCATTGTGCCACCTTTCGCAATGATAGTGCACTTACCTAAAAGGTTCTCTGATTTCAAAAACTATGCTTTCCTTACCGTCTTCACCACAGTACTGATGAAGGTAAAAGAGTCCCTCAGCTGTGTAGAATTTGTCGTTTTTTGTTTCTACACAGCCACCGTCGATTCCTACAGTAGAATCTGAAGATTTATCAAGACCTATATTGTAGTAGTAAAACACAGCTCCCTGTGGATAGAGACACCCTGAAACTATCCAGATTGTGGTGCAAAGGCTAAGAACGTACGAATGACAGTGTTTTGTGTCCATTTAGGTGCCCATGGAAGGAGATAGTCGACTTGCAGCTTGTTCACCACCTTCTTCTGATCCACGTCGCACGCTCCGATTGGTTTGGACTTCTCCACGTCCTCGATTCGTGGGAGGCATGCTGAAGAAGCCAGTAGTGAC
>JADLIF010001542.1:0-12130 GCA_016648015.1 Steinernema khuongi | reverse complement strand
TCTCGACCACTTAAGGCTTGAAATGGAGCGAGAATGACCAAGGGTCGTTGGAGAGAGACAGACGTTTGCAACAGCCCAGACAGACAGCCACTTTGCAGGATTCCCCTGTCTAGAAGTTGCAAAGAGAGAAGCGACCCAAAAAGCTTTGCCGCCAGCAGGGGTCGAACCTGCGACCTTGGGCTTATTAGACCCACGCTCTAACCGACTGAGCTATGGCGGCCCATGTCGGTCCGTCGCCCAGCTTGGTGAAGAATCCACCGAATTACTGAAACAGTTGTGTGGTACAATTTCCATGCAAATGAGCCGTCGCGTCTCGTGCAAAGCTGTTCAGTGTCATCTTAACATCGACCGCAACGAACTGCTTTCACTCAATTTAAGTGTGGTGATACATCAGTTAAGTGTTCTGACCACGTCTTCATGTGTGCCCACGTTCGAATAGGTTTCAAACAGCGTACAAACAACAAACATTTTATTCGCCTTAGCTCCAAGCTCTGCGGCTGCAGAAAACGAACAATATCAAGCCAACAACAAATAACACACCAATGCAAGCAACAGAAGGCCTAAGACAATGAGAATGACGATGACGACCTTGTCGGCACCAGAGGAGAAGTTCTGTTTAGGAGGAGTGGTCCTGGGTGGGTGGTAGGTGGGTAGGTGATACCTTTGTGCGTCCCTACGTTGGTTCATAAGATTGAGGACTGTAAGAACGCTCGTCATGACCGCAGTCATGTTTAGTTATGGTCAATGGGGAATTTCGTGTCATATATGGGTCTCCCACGGGTGCACCGCGTCGCTTTGGGTTAGGAGAGCGTGGGTTGCGTTGCGAAGCTTTGCATTAAACTGGCTGTTGCTTTATTCCATATCACTTTTCTTCGTAACTGGCGCCTTTTGTGTGCTGTTTCCTAGGTGTTATCTAGGGTACGTTCTAACGGGCAATTTCCTACTCCAAAACATTGTGAGTCTAATGAGGTCGCATGTTCAACCCTTGCTGGCGGCAAATCTTTTCCTTACAAATTAGCCAACTTGGATTAACTGTTTTCTTTGTAGGGAGTATCCAGGTGTTCCATGCTCAAGAAACCATGTTGCGACAGTTTGCAACTGGCCTGCTTTATGTTGGACCTGCCTTTGCTTTATGTTACCCCCTAGTATCAACACACCAGATAAGAAACAAATAGACAAAAACCGATTTATTTATCACAAGAACAACCGTATTTAACTGTAAACCTTCTCCAAACTTGTCGATTTTTGGAATTCGCGCTTTTGTTTGGCCTTGCAGAAGCAGCGCAACACCGCCACCAAAAGAATTATCGCGATGACGACAATGCCGATAACTTTGAAAGGGAGCAGATCAGGAGCCGATATGTCCGTAGTCGAACTGTTGACGGCAGAGCTGTTAATATTCCTACTGCTAATGACAGGGACCAGAATAGCGACGTTTGCGACACCCATGTCTTGGTTTGGCAAAGGAGAAATTTCGTGGAATAGATGGGTCACGATCGGGAAGACTGCGTCGCTCTAGGTTGGCCTAGCTGTGACAAGCGCGGGAGAGCGTGGGAGGACCAATTAAAAGGTGCAAACTTAAGTGTGAAGACACACCATTAGCGCACTGCTTTCTTTGTCAGCTACTTCAGTTTTTTCTCCTCAAAATCCTTCCTATTTGATGTGAAGACGGGTGGCACGATTCACAGCCTTATCTAGCTCCTAGAGAGCTTGGTATAAGAATATCCCAAAGGCAAGAACGACATTAACTCTACTTTACGTTACCATATTCGGGCAGGTTTAAAACGGCATGGAACAGCATAACTAGAACGTGTGGAACTACCCCAAAACATAAACAATAACATCACAAACACCCAACTTTCAATCGGCGTCGAACTCTTCGGTTTTCTTTCGCGGACTTTGCGATTTTGGCATACGATTAATAGAGCTGGTAACATTTCTAGCAATACAAAGCAGAGAACGATGGCATGGACCTCGGGGGGATCCGAACTCACTGTACCCCTACGGCGAGAGGCGGCAACAGCAGCACCAGCAGCACCAGCAGCAGCCGCTGCGGCCGCAGCTCCAGCAGCACCGCTCATGACTGCAAGACTTTAGATGGGGGCAGCTTAGTTAGGACGCGTGGCAGTACGGCAGTGGTCAATCTGAAATGCAGTGGTATCTGCGTCTTCCAATGGCGTACTACGTCGTTTTGGCTTGGTACATCATTGCAGGATTTTATCTGTGACAAGCGTCCGAGCGCGTGGGGGGACCAACTAAAAGGTGTGAAACTTAGGTGTCAACACGCGCCATTAGCGCACTGTTTTCTTTCTTCCCTGCCCATCACACACCTTCTCTGTTAAAACGTAAAAGACAACAACAAACTGTTTATTCGCCACAATAACAATGATACCCAACTTTCAGCCTGCCTCAAATTCTTGGGTTGTCGGACTTGGCGATTTTCTTTGGGCTTACAGAGAGGGGACAATATCCAGCAACAACAAGACAAAAAAAGCAGAAAGGCGAGTATCATTACCAGTACGATGAACATATCGGCATTTGGGGAGCGGTCATAGTTAGAATTCGAATTCTGTGTATTCCTACGTTGGCTCGCTATAATGATGGAAGCAGCAGCGCCAGCAGCAGCGCCAGCAGCAGCGCCGGCCATGACCGCAGCACTCTTGGTTATGGTCAATAAGAAATTTCATGAGGTTAGCTGTGACTGCGGAGAAGTGTGAAGCTTACGTGTAAACACGTTTTGCTTCTTTTTAGTTGTCGCACTTTTTGGTCCTCACACACTTCCCTGTTAATTGTGAAAACAGATGTGTTTGACTCACAAGGAAACATTCAGAACTGTTCACCTCAGATCTAGGCGACACTTGGTGTGTCCCTAAAGTCCCTAACCAAACCTCTATACGAACGTTGAGAAAATTATCTGCGAATGTTGGGTAGAAGACCCTTTTTCCCAAGTGTGTAGATCCTCCGCTTATCATCATCTTGCGCCAAACGTGAAGCCGACGAGTCGAGTGGGAAGAAGCCGATGGGAATCAAGCCTGGGGTGGCGCTTGACTGTCCTTGTACTTTGACTGGCTGTACCAGTCAAACAAAAAGCGACCCAAGAAATGCGAGATGTAAACTGCTGCTGCATTTCTCATCCGACTCGTCGATTTCACTGGTCCTGCTTTACACTTTGATCGCAAAAGAACACTTTCTATATAGCAGAAATTGGGTATAGGGTACAGACTTAAGCAAAAGACGGTTTATTAGCCACAGAAACAATTAAAATTAACGTAAGCTCAGAGACGCTTCATGGCTCCATTGTTAGAAGGTGAAGTCGAGGTTCCTGAGGCCTTGGTTCCAGCATCTGGAGTGCCTCTAGCACTCTGAACACCGACTCGTCAGCTCTATGTCTTTAAACCTGCTCCAAAACGTATCGTTTCTGGAATTTACGATTTTGTTTGGCTTTTCTGTAATCGTAGCAGAACAAATATACATAAAATACCACCATCAGCAGAACTGGCCCTGCGAGGATTATGCCAACGTCGCTATAGACGGACCGATCTTCAGGCGGAAATGAGTACTTGAAGAAGGCCTCCATGTTTGGATATGGTTTGAAAGAAATTTTGTAGTATATATGTGTCATGGTGGGGGATACTGCATCGCTTTGGGGTACATAGCAATGCATTACCATTTTCCATATCACGACAGCCCTTTCTTAGTTACCACACCTTGTGGCCCTATTCTTCTTGGGGAATCTGGTCTGTAAGACTCAAAATCCCTCTTTGAAACTTAATTTACAAGATTATTTCGTCCTAAATAGAGTCAATGTGACATGTGCATGAGTCTCTTGAGATTGAGATTCTTATCTCATGAGATTCTGCTGTAGTAGTGGCAGTATCTATACAACTACCCCCTTACAGCAATCCCCCTCCTGCATAAGTGTGCAGATCATCGTCTTGCGCCACTCGAAAAAGCGCCCATTCACTCATAATTCCGGCCTAACTGGTCGCTAATTCCACCAATTCCCTTTGACCTTTCTCGCGTTTCCTTTCCCACCTCCGGCCGGTGACATCGTAACGGGTTTGTCTCCCGCGTCCACGAGTACAATGAAGGGACACCGCCGTCTCATTAGCATTTCTCACCTGAATTGCGCTCGAATGGAGGACGGGAAGTGAGGAAATGGGGGAGGGGGCTGCGCATGCCCGCGGGTTTTTGCCTCGCACCTGGCGCAGGCGCATTTAAGAAAACACTGCCCTGTAGCGTTGCCCCTTTACAACCCAGTCCGCGACGTTGTATGGCTCGATGCCATGTTCCGAGGAAGTTCCGTCGTCCTCCTGCTCTCTGTCGTCGTCGCCGTGAGATGCGTTGTTGACAACGAGCCCAGCTGGTGGTAAGTGGCTTTGTGCTTGTGGATTACTGTAGTTCTGTTTGAAGAAGGGGCTGGTTTCTAATGAGCTTGCCCGGTTTCTCATGATTTCGAAGCCGGGGAAGATTACGGTACCTGGACTAGTGAGGATTGGATAAGGGGAATCGGGGGATTTTTTCGGTTTCAGCTTTAGGGGGATGCGCTATCCTATAAATAGGAACAAAAATTTGTTCTATGGAATTCATAGGTACCGTTTGCCACTGTTTGGAAATAATCTATGTCTACTACCAAGATACCTTAACGAAAAACGGAAAAATTGGTATTGTCTCGGGACCTCAAGTTCGAAAAACATGGGACTGGGGGAAGAGAAATGACAATTGACCGTTGACATCAAGAAGATTTTATTGAAACGTGCCCTACTGGAGGTCTTCAATTGAGAAATTAAGTGTCTGTGAATCCGGTCACTATCACTAAACCCTCAAGATGATAAGAAATTTTGGACTTCCTCAGAGAACGAATGGGGCTCCTCTTTCAACTTCTGCAACGGATGTAATAAGCACTTAAAGCTCGCGACTCTTAAAAACAAGTAAGGACAGCTTTCTGTAAGTGTCCGTCAATTTTATGAACACATGTTGGACACGTGTTTCTCACACATGTTCGAAGCTTTTTCTGGTTCTTTTCCATCGCCATTGACAAATCGTTTCAGGAAAGTTTACTGGCTCAACTCCCCAGTCTTCGATGTAAGTGTCCCTCTTAAAACCTGAGTCAATGGCTCTTCAGACGAAGGCCCTTCTAGGCCCCAAGTTGCACCACATCTCCAAGAAGGACCCCGAGGTGCTCAAGGTCTTCCGGGAGGCGTTCGTCGACGCTCTCGTCGAGTGCAAGCGGCACGCGAAGAGTCATCGCTGGAACTGCGAGATCGAGGGAACGCATCCCTTTCAGGCCCTGTTTCCCTCCACTTCTGGCTACGGTACGGAGAAACCTAGGTGTTCTGTGGTGGGTATGATAATGGCCAAAGAAAGACGTCCAGCTAGAATCTAAAGTTAGAGCTAGAACCAGCTAAAGTTCCCTTGTCAACCCCTCATTTCTGAAAATTAGTCTCTACCCTACAGTACCCCCACTTCCGCTGCTGACTAGCGCGTTCTAGCCAGTCGCGAGTACGCCTTCTTCCTCGCGCTCTCCACCGCTTCCGCAGTGCGGTCGGTGGCGCGCGCTTGCGCCCAGGGTCGTCTTCGAGGCTGCTCCTGCGACCCATCCAAACGCGGTCCCGTGCACTCGAGTCCGAACAAGCTCTGGTCCCCCTGTGGCGTCAACCACGGCTCCGACAACATCCGTTATGCTAATCGGCTGACCAAGTGAGGAGACGATTGAAGGGAGAGGGTACGGTAGCTCGTTGCAGGAGACTGATCGACCGGCCGTTTATGTGTCACTTTGGAGACAACGATCGACAAATCCACCTTCATAACATCGCTGTTGGGAGAACGGTGGGTTCAGTTATGACAGGGTGACTCCTGAGTTGTTAAGGAGAATAGATCCACGGCCTTCCACTCAAGACCAGAGTTGTCATATCATTTGCGATCAGGGTTCTGCAATCGAAATAATCGAAAGCTTCGTTCTTAGTGGCATAAGTATGTGCTGAAAGATCCGGATAAGAGTTGGGTCTTGTCACGAAATGCAAAAAGAGAACCATCCTACACCTTTTTCAACTTATAGGTGGCAGGTGAAAGTCTTGCACCAGGGTATAGTAACTGTCCTCTCTAAAAAAATCTTATAATTCTTATCACCACTCCTTAGCCTACTACCTACCACTTCAGAGAGTCAAAGGCGAGGTGAAGTGCGAGTGCACGGCAGTCTTCGGGAGCTGCCTGGAACAGAAGTGCGAGCAGCGCAGCATCGACATGAACGCCATTGGCGACAGCCTCATCCGGAGCCTGATGCGCTCGCGGCGCATCCGGAGGTCCAACACGGTGGACGTGAACCCGCAGACCTGTGCGCTGCCCAGCAACGAGAAGAAGATGCGCCACAGGTAATTGATGCGGTTTATTGCGCAAAAACGGCGCGGCTCCACAATATGCGGTGACCCAATTGACCATTTTATGGGCCAATTTGACCGTTCCGGAGTTCAATATTTGGAACCTTTGCCTCGCCGAAATCCTTGGCCGGCTCCTTGTGAGGAAGAGTAGAGTTGTCGGAGCCCACAAAGAGTATTTTGAGACCAAAATGTGTTTTAATGGTGTTCTTTAGAGCTTTGGCGCTTTCTGATAAAGCCACGAAGATCTACTATGTAGATCTCTCCCGTATTCTCACTCAGATCTTTGTTTGGCTTTTAGGAATCAACCTAGCTAGTACATGCTACAAAACATGCCCCTTAAGAAGGCTATACAGCCTTAAAATTCCATTTATAGAACCCTCCGAAACTTCCAGAGTAAGAAAACGTCGTTTGTGGGCGTCCGACGACCCTACCCATGAATTGCGTAGGAAACCGCGCAAAATATTTGTTTGTCCTCGACGGCAATTCCATGTTCCCGCGTGACTCAGGCTCTTTCAGAACGGTGCCATTATGGTTCGTCGACAGTCGCTCGTGGACGCCGTTCGACAGATTCCGTTACCGTAACTAACCGATTCGCGCGTGTTGCTGGTGTCGTAATAAATGCACTACTTCGAGGAGGGACGTGGTTAAGGATGGTGTGAGATAACGTTGTCAGAACCCTCCCTTTCAGTCGCACTAGGTTACTAGTTTTCTGGGTCATCTACAACAGGAAGATTTGCTCCATTCTATTCTAATCCTAGCTGGTTCGACGTAACGGGATCATATCTAGGGATGGTAAGCCAAGAAGGACAGATATGATCCCATTTTAACAAGGAAATAGTGAATGTGCAACTTCTTTACTGGCTTGCCTACTGTGTATCCTTGACGTCCATAAGTAGCCTTCCTTTAATATGCTTCTTCTTACGGTACTGTAGACCTCACTGTCATGATTTCGGCCTATTGAACATCCTAAGAATGAATGAACAAATGAACAGAATGAACAAAAGCTATTTTGAGTTTACTTGCGTGTTTTGCAAGTAGCAAAAAGAAGCTACAAGAAGTGGTCAGGTGAAAAGAAACATTTCCACTACCTTAGAGTGTAATTCAATCTTGAAACGGGACGGCACGTGTCCGCTTTGTCAAACCGTCTTTTGTCATGATTTCGGCCTATTGAACATCCTAAGAATGAAACACATTTTTGAAGAATTACCATTTCTTCTTTGAGCACAATAAATGGTGAGTAGGCAGTGGCTAGTAGGCACTGGCACTGATGCCATTATACAAAATATCCATCAGTGACCTATTTGCTAATAGAGCCGGGATGTCTTATGAAACAGTTCATATAATCGCCTTACGACTTTTTCAAAACTAAAGTGAGATACTTAATTCTGAGGGTGAAAAAAGCGAGTTTTAAGGTCCACTTTCTTATCTTCTTCACCGCAACACCTAGAACCTCCTACCAGTAAATCGGGTGACCCGTATTCTTAGATCTAATAGCGTATGCGCCTTTGCAGTGCTTTTTCTCCTTACTTCTTTGCCAGCACAGGCGTAGATAAGACGACAAGGTACTTTTGCAAGTCCTAGTGATATTTCCTTCAAGACGTTCGTGGTTCAAAGGTTACAACGAGGCAAAGAAGAGCTTAGAATTGACATTCTGCGAACTTTAAGTCTTCTGTCACCCCATCCCTAGCCACACTCCTGCGCCTATCCTGTTAATCCACTTTCTCCTCCACTTTCCCGCGTGATGCACTCCTTGTACGCGAGACCCGCTCCCGCGCATCGACTCCTCGCACCGGTTGAGTGGCGTGTGCCGCGATTAAGGCTGTAAAAGGTATTTGGTCGCTTTACGACTTTCGAACAAAAGTCGCCGGCTGTGGATAACCGTTTTACGCGCATTCAAGGTTGTGCTCCGAGGCTGCGGCGCAGGAGGAAAGTGAAGAAAAACCCATTCACTAATCAAATACAACACGAAGACGCGAATCTGGGTTTAGTGCGCGCGGGGCGCCACTCCCTCGTTAATTAAGATCTTCCGTTCTCCAGCGGCGACACTTCCTCCAATTTCCTCTTCCGATTTGACTCTTTTCGCAGGCCGCCGCCGATGACCTCAATCTACCGTAGCCGTCCGCCCCCGCGCGCCTAGCCAGCCTAGCCCTACCGTATTGCGGCTGCTGCGCCCGACTGCACGTCCAATTTGCGACGTCTTCCCAAAGCAGAAGAAGAAGAACTCTCCGCTCGTAAATGCTCGTCGCGCGGCTGCCGTAGGCCGGTTGCCTCGCCCCTCGCCTCGATTTTATTGACTCACACGCCGTCGACGTCTCCACGTCTCTGCCCCTCCGGATCGGCTTCTACGCATGCCTCGGACCCATATTCTGCTCCTTCTCGGCTCCTGGCTGGCCATGGTCGGGGCCTTCGGCTTCGAACAGCCGCCTCCGCAGCTGAGGCAGGAGTTGCCTCCGCCGCCCGACAAACTCGCCCAGGTGACTCACCGCCGCTACCGTAATGGAGACGTCCCGTTTTACGACTTCAGGGTTGTTCGCCGGAATTGCTTCATTTGCGCTCCTATCGACACTTCTACCAGCTATGCAGACAACAGCCCGCGCTCGCCGTGTCCGCCTACGAGGGCATCCTCGAGGCGATGGAGCAGTGCAGGGAGCAGATGCGCTTCCAAGCCTGGGACTGCTCCCAGCCGGGCACGATCCTTCATGAGCCCGGAGTTCTGAAATACGGTAATTACTCGTGGCTCTCAACTCTAATGGGCATACACTACGAAGTGTTAAGCTGGATTTTTCGCATTTTTTTACTGTTCAGTTGGCAGCTTCTAGTGCCGTTTAGTAGGCTCGTAAACAGTGTTATACAACTACTGTGGTTACACTTTATGTGACGTTAGACCCTCTAGTAGATAGTTTATAACTCTCGAAACAGAAGCCAGGCTCAATCAAATTCACGCATTTCCAACATTAGGGAACACCTTAACCTAGAGTTGGCCGACATTTTCATGCCTTGAAAGACGAAGAAGGTCAATAGATCTCGGAAGGCAGTTTAGTATTTGCAAAACTAGAGGTTCTTACGCTAGAGTGAGGTAGGACCGTAAAATTGCACTCGTCTTTACAACATGGCCCCAGATCGAGGAGCTGCTAGGGGGAATACGTGCGGAAAAAAGTTTCGCCGCCAGCAGGGATCGAATCGACGACCTTAGGCCTTCTGCCTTCACGCGCCTTATGTCATGACGATTGACACACGCTCTAAATAAACATTGAAATAGTGAGAATCTCAGATTAGGTGATAATGTTCCAATCGATCACTACATGATGGTGTGGTGACAAGGACGCGTGGCGAGATGGCCGAGCGGTCTAAGGCGCTGGTTTAAGGCACCAGTCTCTTCGGAGGCGTGGGTTCGAATCCCACTCTCGTCAGAACTTTTTTGCTGTAGCTAACAGCAAAGGTGACCTATGCTGATATTATGCAATGTGCACACTCTATGAGAAGTCCCCAAGCTTCTTTTCCCAACTTGCTAAGATGTTCTTTTTAAGGCTACCGCGAGTCGGCCTACCTGTGGGCGATGTCTTCAGCTGGCGCCGCCTGGGGAGTCGCCACCGCATGCGCCCAAGGATGGCTCGACGAGTGCAAGTGTGTCGGCGACGACACTACCGGGCCTCGAGGCTGGGAGTGGGGCGGATGCTCCTACGGAGTCCAGTACGGCATTACGACGTCCAGAAAGCTCCTCACACGCCAGGGTCTTGCAAAGAGTCCGCTCAAGAAGCTGGAGAAACACAATCTGAAGGCCGGGAGGATAGCGGTGAAGAAGACGCTCATCTCCTCGTGCAAGTGTCACGGAGTGAGCGGGAGCTGTCAGCAGAGGACGTGCTGGAAGAAGCCGGCCCATCTCTCGGAGATCTCGAATCACCTGACGGAGAAGTACCGGAAGGCGAAGCAGATCCTCGACTCGACAAAAGCGAAGAACGCTGATCTGGTGAGTCCTTCTTCTTGTACGCGATGAGGATCGAGAGTTTTTCGGAAGGGTATCTGAGACTTGGGTGAGCTAAGGATGCTAGTCAAATAAGGCCTATTAGTCAGCTTCCAATATCCTTCCAAGCTAACGCTCCTTCTTCCTTTGGAACCCTCTCTTGTTCTGCCCTATCTAGTCTCATGTCCCCTATGCTTCCAGATCTACTTGGAGAAAAGTCCCGACGTCTGCTCCGTCCAGCATAAGCACCTGATGCAACGAAGAGCGTTGCCGAGAATATGTAACTGGAGGAACGAGACGCACAGCCAGGGGAACTGCAACAAGCTCTGCTGTGGCAAAGGATTCCACGTTAGTGTCCTTCAGCAGAACGACGATATATCAAGAGTGTTTAGGTGTCCCACGAGGTCACTTCCTACAAGTGCGATTGCAAGTTCATTTGGTGCTGCAAGCTGGAGTGCAACGACTGCCTCCAACACCAGTGGGTCTCCACGTGCGCCCCTTAGTGCGCACGTCCTTGTTATTTCTCCGAATTCCTGATGATCTTGTTTATTTGACTGTGAATACGATGGAAATAGAATAAATCAAATTATTGTGGCGGTATCGATCGACGATGTGCTTCCTAGGGTAGAAAGAGCCTGTGGAAACACTGTGAGTCGTGTGGCGGTATCGATCGGATTGAAAATTGAGGTATCCTATGTATCCGGGACATTGAGTAACTGGCTTTGAGTGGCCACGGTTAATGACCGTGGCCGAGGTAAAGGTGTGTATAGAAAGAAAATTTCCGCCAGCAACGGTCGAACATGCGATCTCATTAGACTCACAATGTTTTGGAGTAGAAGGTTGCCTGTTAGAAACGAGAAACAAAGAGAATTGATATGGAATAAAGCAATGCTATTCCACACTATTTAAATAGGCCACAGCCAGTTTAATACAATGCTTCCCAACCCAAAGCGACGCGGTGCACCCATGGGAGACCCATATATGACACGAAATTCCCCATTGACCATAACTAAGCATGACTGCGGCCATGACCAGCGTCTTTACAGTCCTCAATCTTACGAACCAACGTAGGGACGCACAGAGGTATAACCTACCCACTTACCACCTGCCCAGGACCACGCACCTACCCACCTCCCACCTACCCAAGACAACGAACCTACCCACCTACCACCCACTCAGGACCATTTTTCCTAAACAGGACTTCTCCTCTGGTGCCGACAAGTTCGTCGTCTTCATTCTCATTGTCTTAGGCCTTCTGTTGCTTGCATTGGTGTGTTATTTGTTGTTGGCGAAAGATTGTACTTTTCCGTAAAGCAACCGCAGAGCTTGGAGCTAATTGTAAGTATGGTTGTTATTGTGGCGAATAAATGTTTGTTGTTTGTGTTTTTACTTTGCTTTTTGTTTGAAACCTATCCGAACGTGGGAACACATGAAGACGTGGTCAGAACCTCAGGTGCTGAGCACGAAGGAACCAATTAGCTGATGATGTATCACCACACTTAAATTGAGTGAAGGTAGTTCGTTGCGGTCGAGGTAGGGCGACTGTTGTGGTAGGGCGACGGACCGACATGGGCCGCCACAGCTCAGTCGGTTAGAGCGTGGGTCTAATAAGCCCAAGGTCGTAGGTTCGACCCCTGCTGGCGGCAAAGCTTTTTGGGCCGCTTCTCTCTTTGCAACTTCTAGACAGGGGAATCCTGCAAAGTGGCTGTCTGTCTGGGCTGTTGCAAACGTCTGTCTCTCTCCAACGACCCTTGGTCATTCACGCTCCATTCCAAGCCTCAAGTGGTCGAGC
>JADLIF010001540.1:0-52288 GCA_016648015.1 Steinernema khuongi | reverse complement strand
CGAGGTCACGGAGCGTTCAGAACCGGAGACGTTTTAGGGATTAGGGACGTGCGGGTGGAACGCGCGACGGGTTAATAGAAGGTTTTAGTGACCGTTCTGCTGAGAGATGAGTGCGGCGGTGGTCAAGTCCTCCATCGTTCTCTCCGCTGGAGTCCTCACGCTGATCGCACTGTAAGTTATTTATGTTCATTCTAGTGTTTATTCCAAAGGAGTTTGTTGCATATGTGGCCCAAGAACCTACAGTGAGAGTGAGTTTTGTACAAGAACCACACTTAGAAACAGATAAAGTAAGCCATGCAATTCCAGATTCATCGCCAACATCACTAGAAGAGCATCCCAGGTGCGCTCCTCCCTGGACGCACAGCTGGAGCAGTTCGAGCTCCTCGAGGCAGAGGTGTGGGAAGGCCTCCGCGAGGCGCGCAACTCTTCCCTCTTCTATCGGAAGCGCGAAGTCCAGTACCTTCGCTGCCACTGCAATGCTCCCAACCGCTGTCCACCAGGAGCTCCGGGACCACGAGGCGCTCCCGGGATGGATGGCCTTCCTGGGAAGCCCGGGCGACCAGGGGAGCCCGGTAGGTACGGTATCGTCCCTGAAGAGTACACACTCCGGATCTACGGGTGTCGCGTGTGTCCGATGGGTCCTAAGGGGGCGATGGGCCCTTCTGGGAAGCGAGGCGACTATGTAAGACGAGCTTCTTGAATCTCATTTGCACGTGATTCAGGGACGCATGGGATACCCAGGACCTCGAGGTCGTGAGGGGAAGAAAGGAAGCCCCGGAGCAGTGGGCCCCAAAGGGTCTACAGGCAGAGACGGCGCCCTGGGTCAGGTAGGCCCGCCTGGCCTTCCGGGCATGGACGCGATCAACGGAGAGAAAGGAGCTCGCGGACCTCCTGGACGTCCGGGTGCTGCAGGACCTAAAGGAGAATCTGGAACTCCGGGACTCCCAGGGAAAAGAGGGACGCCTGGCTTGAAAGGAGACGTCGGCTGGAGAGGGAAGGACGGTCCACAGGGTGTTCCAGGACCGCCAGGAACTCGAGGAAGCGTTGGACTAAACGGGCCCGATGCACAGTACTGTCCGTGTCCAGTACGAACCACGCCGATTATCGCCTGATCTGAGAAAATAAACTTATTTCATTTCTGCTTCACTAGCACACCCTTAAAGAGGTCACAGATTGGCCTATAATGCCTCAAAATGGGCCTCCTTCTTCAATAAGATGGCTAGGAAGCTCCAGAAACCTTTCCTCATGTACGGTAGTCAATGAAGACAAAAGCCCAAGCCGGTTCTTAAGCTGTAGTGTCCATGGACGCAGTCTTCATGATGTCACCTATCGGATTCAGACGTGCGATTCTCCTTTGTACTCTGGAATGATGTTTCAAATCCGTTAAGACGTGTGTTCCTCGGGCAAACACCAATTTCCAGAGAAGCTAACATCAAAATTTCAGCTTTCCTACCCCATAAGGCAAACGATGTAATTGTCAGTTCTCAATAGGGAAGCAGCTGATCCTCCTTCCTGAACAGTGAGTGTACTTCAAAGGTCCGCTCCATACTTTGATGGTTTGGTGTTGTCATCCCGAGCTCAAGGCAACTTTGATTTTAGAGCGAATGTCTCCGCTACCTGCGTCTCTCATCTTAACGCTCTTTTGCCGACTCACAAGCTGTCCTTCTTTCAAACATCGGCTCCGGTTATCATTAAAATTCTGGATTCCGATTTATGGAAAGGTCTCAGGCAGGTGTATACACTTGCCCACTTTCCCTGACCCTAAGGATTAACCCCTTGGCTGCATCTTACCCTCCACAACTTGACTTTACTCGAGCAGTAAAGCCGACTTCCTCACTCTTTCAAACATCAGTTCCACGCGCGATTAAAATTCTGTGTTAGGGACACTAAAAAGATGGAGGAAGGAGGAAACACCTGCGCACTTCACGGCCGAATCACATTCACATCAGCGTAAAATATTCAAAGTCCACACTGCAGCGATCGACGGAGTTTATGACTGCGCCGTTGGTTAGAACTTTGCTAACGCTAAGCTTGACTTAAGTATTTTTGGAGGACTCTATTTTCCTTAAAGCGTGTCACAATGTTGCATTGATAAAAATACCTTTGAGACCTTACTCCAAAGCGATGCTACAGTGCCGGTCAAAACTTTAGGACACCCCCCTTCATCGTCAGTTTCAGTCATCGTCAGTTTGTATATAACCCATTATCTCTAGGGAGTCGTTCCGGGTTGAGCTGCTGTAAGCGATGCTTTTTGCCCTTTTGCGATGCATTTCTCACGATTATGCATTGCTCGCACCCTTTCTGTGTCCCATATAAGTGGCATTCCCAACCGATCCCTCACAGTCAACCTCGACTCCTCTCCTGATCCCACCATGGCCCGCACCAAGCAAACCGCCCGCAAGTCGACCGCCGGGAAGTTGGCGCCCCGCAAGCAGCTGGCCACCAAGGCCGCTCGGAAGACGGCACCCGCCTCCGGGGGTGTCAAGAAGCCCCACCGCTTCCGCCCTGGCACCGTCGCCCTCCGCGAGATCCGCAAGTACCAGAAGTCCAGCGAGCTTCTGATCCGGAAGCTCCCCTTCCAGCGCCTGGTCCGCGAGGTCGCCCAGGAGTTCAAGACGGACCTCCGCTTCCAGTCGTCCGCCGTCCTCGCGCTCCAGGAGGCGGCCGAGTCCTACCTCGTCGGACTCTTCGAGGACACCAACCTCTGCGCCATCCACGCCAAGAGGGTCACCATCATGCCTCACGACATCCAGTTGGCCCGTCGCATCCGAGGGGATAGAGTCAACTGAGTTTCCAGGCCAAGAGTTGTTTAAGGTTTAATGTTCTTCGTTGTGAAGTTTGACAAATAAATTATTCCATGTGACTACTTGTACATTGATTTAATCCCTTGTCAGCGGATCCGAGTATTCCAGAGAAGGTAGAAGGTTTGGGGTGATCTATCAATGGGTGCTCGGGTTAACCCGTTTCTTAATTTCTGGAAAATTGTCCGCCTTAAATAACGCGTCCTCCATGGTGCCATTCACAATTGTCTTCCCCATTTTTTAGTAATTTTCTGGCTTAACCATGTCAAAAGTTTATTCAATTGTTGACGCCTCCAAAGGTTCACAGAAGGACCATCGCGCACCAGGTGGAGTTCCAAGGACCATTCCGAGTAGCCATTGACTCGTGATACAAAACACCAAAAAGAACGCGTGTTGCACATAAACGTTTAATTATGCATCTGCACGAGCTCGTAAATCCAGAGCTTTCCGGTCACCTGTCCCACTTGGCGAATCGGGACTCTCGCCGTAGAGTGGCCAAGAGTCGCCATGCGATGATGCACGACAAGGGACTGTTCTCGAAAGGTGGTCCCCTAACGAACCTCTGATGACCGTAACCTGGATTTACAGATCAGTTGATTCTGATCGGCTCCTTGCTGCTCGTCTCCAGCACCGTCACCTTTCTCTGGTATTCCTATGTCGTCGTCGCGGTATGCCGCCTCATGCGAAGCCATCCCTCCTTCATCCTCATCGGATCCCATGTGAGTCTAAACCTCCTTCTTCCAGCCCTCTCATCGCGAAGTATTTAGGCAATTGCGGACCTGTGGACCATGATGCAGTACGTGTGGCTCTCCCTGGACATCATCGTCGACAACAAGCTCGCCGCCTCCTACCCGATGGCCACGATGCTCTACAACTTCGGATGGTACCCAGGGCTCCTCCACTTCACCGTCATCGCCTTCAACCGCGCACACATCGTGCTGGACCCGGTGAAGCATAGCAAGTTCTGGACTCACAGGTACTTCGGCTCCTTGGTCACTTTGTCAGAAGCAGTCCACCGTCCGAAGACTCCTTCAAGGACAGGTGTCCTCGAGAACAAACGAGCACGGAATACATAAATCCAAACGTTTCCGCGTTTCCAACTATTTCCAGGCCCAGGCACCTGCCGATAACATTATCCATGCCTAACATACACCATTAGTCACGAGGTCAAACATCACGTTCTAGGGTCTCCATGGGCTTCGTTCTCATCTCCTGGATCCTCGGCTTCGTCCTCGCTGTCGTCTTCAGCTACGCCTTCCCCGCGAAATCACATTCCTACTACATCTACGTGCCCGTGAACTTCGGACGACGCCCGGGCAACTCCTTCGAGGAGCGCCTTCTGCTCTTCGTGGAACTCGGAATCAACGTGGCCACCTTGCTTCCCTCCCTCGTCGCCTACTTCGTCTCTTTCGCCTACAGTATCCAGCTGAGCTGTCGGCAACGCTTCGGTAAGGCAGGTACGCTTTTGAAATGCAAGACGAAATCTATGGCTTCCTCCAACCTTCTTCACCGTACCATTTAGTAGACCGGGTCACACTGTTCACCAAGAAGACGCCGTCCCAGAAGGGGATACTCAAGTGGAGTGTGCAACAGCGCCTCTGGATCATCTGCATCTTCAACCTGATGCCCTCGGCCCTCCACTTCTTCTTTCTTACTTTCGAGACTGGGAACGTAGCCGACGGCACCCTCTCCCTCTTCCGCGCCTTCTTCGGCCTCTTCGCCACCATGATCCCTTCGATCCTGCTCCCTCTGTTCAGCACCCTCGTCCGCAAGAATCTCCCCTTCTTCCCGCAGAAGACCGCCACGACGACCGTCTCCCCCTTCACTGTGACCGAGAATTCCACTCGGGTGCGGGGCGCATACGTGACACGTTGATATGCTATAGAATGTGTCAGTAAATCAGTTTCCTTCTCCACTGGGAAGGAGTTCGAAATCCTTGAATTGGAGAGGACAACATAGGGAACCAAAACAGTCTTCTTCTTTCGTCCTTTAAGGTCGCCTACAGCACCACCTCCCTCGACCTCTTTCGGCAGCGAAGAAAGAAGCGAGATGATCAAGGAGAGCGTGTGAGGACTCAACGAAAACCGCTTTGTGCAGGGGCTGTCTTGAATTTTTAAAAAACCACCGTAGTAGGACCTAGAGGCGTCGTTCGTCCGTGTCTTGCCTACTTCCCAATCGGTCTTGTCGCAGTCTCGCTTTGTTCGTCTGAAGGCCTGTCTAGCTGATGCATTTGTCTCGTCTACTTTCAGTCTGTCTAGACTTAAGGTCTGACGTCTGCTCGCGATTGTTTTGTCGTTTTGCGAAAAAAATTCGTTCTTTTCGGACAGCGCTGTTTGTAGTCCATTTTCGGTTTGCCATGAAACGACCAAGAAGTCTTACGCGCTCTTTCCGCTTTTTCACATAAGAAACGCTCGTCCTCCGCAGCTTTTATCCAAAAATGTTCTTTCGAAAGCATTTTGTTTCGTAACTCAAATAGTTTCCAGTAGTTTAAGAAGTGGTCCCACTGGATTTTTCACCTAGGAAAAAGTTACGCGACGAGCTCTCACATTGAATCCGTGCCCTGGTGTCCTCGAAGTTTCACTTCATTCATTGGGTAGACGTCGTGGCGCATTGTTTTGCTTGGTTTGGTCCTTCTTTGCTGATGGCAAGTTGCACGGGCCCCACAAAGTGCAACGCCGTTGTTATTCGCGTTATTTGTCAGCCGTTATTTCTGACGTGTCCATTTGCCGATTTCAGAACATAATGTCCGAAAGCTTCACTGGACTTGTGTTTGTGCTGAGCGTTGACAGCCATGAGAACACTTTCAAATATTGGAACATAATCTGCGGAGAATATGGAACGTACCATGTGGATCCCAACATTCCTGTATCGGTAATGTTCCTTAGCATTTTCTTAACTAAAGTGACTATATTCCAGGCATACTACTGGCTCACTGGCTACTTCGACAAAGCTGACCCATACCGCCTCTACGGCTACGAATATGCCAATGAGCTGGATGGCTTCGAGTTCAATCAAGGCAATGCTGTTTTTCAAGGACCCGTCTACTTTCCACCGGACCCCACGCTGGCTGAAGGCTACAACTACTGCGCGTACAGTCCCACTCTCGGACTTGTGGCGCTGTCTCCAGGCCCCATTGAGACCAAGAGGATGATGTTCGAACAACTTGCTGGCTGTGAAGTTACAGCGTCTGTCCAATTGTACTTTTCCTCCTTCTTCTTCGACGATAACTGATTGATTATAGGGTTAATGATGCTGACCTAGACGGTGCGTACAACTACGGAGCCATCTTTTGCATTGCCGAGTTTCTCACGTTCGTGGACATTACCGAAGAAAAGAAGGAAAAAATGGTATGTGTTATCTACTTGATAAGTTTCAACATTGTATCTGTTGTTTCAGCCCGAAACCTGGTATCCGAAGGTCGTGTCAAGCTATCGTCCACCTTCTCGTGAGCATGCTCAGTCTAACGCTCCACCAGGTTTTATCTCATTTTAGTCGTCTTCTTTATCTTCTACATTTAGTTGATCAACTGCCTGTGCAGCCGGATGCGCCCCGTCGTGTCGTTGCTCAACCGCTGCAGTCTAACGAGACTCCCATGAAGCCGGCTCAGCCTCTCCAGCAAGGAATGCGTCAGAGCGAACCTTATCGCCCGTCTTATGGTACACTTCCTAAAATGCTTTCCTAATTCCTAATCTGCTTATAGAGGCTCAAGTCCCTGTGCACCCCCTTGCGGGCCGTCGTGTCATTGCCCATCCGCCACAGCCCACCGTGACTTCCATGCAGCCGGCTCAGCCTCTCCAGCAGGGAATGCGCCAGAGCGAACCTCATCGTGGCCCGTCTTATGGTACACTTCCTAAAATGCATAGTATCTGTAATCCTATCTTCTGCTTATAGAGGCTCAAGTCCCCGTGCACCCCCTTGCGGGCCGTCGTGTCATTGCCCATCCGCCACAGCCCACCGTGACTTCCATGCAGCCGGCTCAGCCTCACCATCAGGGAATGCGCCAGAGCGAACCTCATCGTCAGCCTTCTAAGCAACCTGCCAGTGTGGACACTCTAGCAGACTGCTTCAACATGCTCCGAATGCTCCACTCCAACGAGGAATTCATGTCGCTTCTGTCGCACCATCACCATGACAAGGCAGTCTTCGAGAGACTCCTCAAGCGTTATCTGAAGTAGGCATACCGGTTACTTGTTCTATTATGCCTTGTTAATTAATTTTTTTTCTGTTCGTACATTCCAGTAAAGTTCTTTATCCCGTTAAAATCGTGTTATCCATGGGCACATGGTGAGGGGACCGAGCAATTGCAGCCTTGCTCATTTGGCTACAGAGGCCAAACTTCAAGTGGTTTCTAGACAATTTTATCTGAGACAGTCATACTAGAGTCTAGACATGACTGCCTCTAGAATCTAGACATGACTGTCTCACTGTCTATGCTTAAGACCTAAATGGGCCAGGGCTCTTGTAGGTCACGATTGTTGTTAACATGAAGTAGACTGCTGATCGTTTACATAGTTAGAGGGACATGTCTATTGTCAAGTCGCTGAACCTGATCTTCCGACCTTACCTTCCAGTTTCAGGACAGTCATCTATGAAGCACCCTGCATTCGACAGGCGGTTCTCAAAAAAACTCACAAACAGTGAGATGCAATGATCTTTAGGTGAAGCGTCAGAGTTAAAAAGCTATATCTCACATGGAAGTTTGGATCTCTCGAGAGAATATGCTCGTCATTCGCTTGCCGAACGGTGACATCCGTGCGAGTCCATTCACGGGCGACAGTTTCGCGCCACCGGTGTGAGAGAGCGCAGAGAAAACAGAGAAAATCTGTCGAGGTTTGTCGCCTTCTGGTTTCGCTAGACGCTCTTTTGGGCTTTCTTATGTCTTCTTTCGATATGGTTAAACCTCGTTCGCTATCAAAGATGCAAAAACTACCGCCTCCTTTAGCTGAGCTTGGCGGAACCCAAATGTAACCTATCTTCCCTTCTGTGCCCTATTTTCATCCCATCTTCCTTTCCACGGCCCATACAATGTCCCAAGAAAGCTCAGCTAAAAGTAACGTCATATGTATGTATCAACATATATATTATGTATACATCTGCTCTTCTCGTTAGTACATGTACAGAGAGTCATCAACCCGCACTGATCACACGTTGAGGAAAATAAATTAATTCACAACCGGAATCCGTTCAGATCGCGGTTGATCCGGGCGTACTTGTTGTCCTTGTCGTCTTCTTCGTCGTCGTCCGAGGCATCGTTCATGCAGTCCACGTCCGGCTCGGGCGGGTTCTCGAAGTCGTCGTCAGAAGCCGGCTGCGTCGGAGGGTTCCGACCGGAGTTGGAGTCCGCCCCCAGATTTTCGTCCTCATCGTCAAGACGCAGTCCCAGAGCGTACAGGTCGTAGTTCTGCTCGTCGTAGTTCGGCGAGAGGTTGACCTGAAGAATAAGGTAATTTCATGAATTTTCACGCTCTAGCACATTTTCCTGTCCTACACAGCGACGAAGCAAGGCCGGCGAAGGAGGCTGCATCTTGAGGTTCTCCGGCAGAAGGTCCCCCTCAGGTTCCGGCGATGTGAGCAGGCGGCCTCCGCTGCTGCTTCCGGACTGTCCAAGGATGCTGTCGAAGTTCGACATCTGGATACGCTCGTCGTTCCGGCAGTTCCACATGCCTGGGCTCCAGTCATCCTACTTGAGTAAGAATACGTAGCGGGAATGGAATGCTTACCACGTCTGTATATTCATCAACCGGGAGCGGGAGGTCACTGATATCCTCATTCGGCATCACGGTAACCGTCGATGTGTCCGAGCAGCTGCTAGTGGGGTGGTCTCTGTTGTAGTTCCGGACCACCGAAGTCACGATGTCGTTCTCCACAAGAAGATTGAGCGCGCTGCTGGTGCGGGCGAGGCGAGCTCTGCATGCTGACGTCAAGTCATTGCTTCTCGGCTCATAGGTCCAGGCCGCATTCGCGACCATCTTCTTCGACATCTGGCTGTCAAACCACACCACAACTTCTTGGAACAACTCAAACATTACGGGGTCTTCCTCAAGCATCTGAAAAGATTCCAGTTATCACTAGAACTCTCGCGGACGTGATTCAATCAGTCCTCGTAGGAAGATGACCCACCTGGTAGACATCCAAGTTCTCTGCCAGGAACGTCAACAACTTCTTGAGCATCAAGTACGACCGCCCATAGTGATTTTCCAAATTGGAGGCCAGGATATTAAGATATCCCTTGAATCCTTCAGGCTCGCCGAAAAGGCCAACGCGCATCCGCTCGTTGGAGCACGAATCGGTGATCTTCAACAAGGAAAAGAAGCAGCGGAGGTAGTTATCCAGTACGTCCTTGTTGGTCACACTCTGAAACAGTCCTATCGTTCTATCTTGAGCTAGCTTCTTAGCTCACCTCGAAATCGAAGACACAGAGCAGTCGCTTGCAAATCAGCATGTTTTCGAAGCTCAAGAAGGCCATAGATTCATAAGCGATGCCTACGTCATTGTAGGTCCTCACGTACTCGTCCAGCATGAGGGAGACCACCTTCTTCGTTTGCTCCACCGTGGCAAAGACATTAGCCACGTTCTCCGGCATCTGAATCCCCTCGGTTTGGTCCTTGACACGGTAAGGATTGTCTTGGAACTGAAAAAATCCGCATTTAAGACGAGCTAAATCGAAATAACTAACCGAGACAGGTCCTCTCAAGGAGTCGAAGACCTGGAGGGAACGGAGAAGCAGGGAGACGGCGTTCAGAATGTGACGCGTTGTGTGGATAAGGAAGGGGATGTGTGCTTCGTCCAAGCACATTAGAAGCAGTTTGTGGAGGACGCCGTGGCGGATAAGGACCTCGCGTCGGGAGGGTGTGCTACAGTAGCACAATATGATCAAGAAGAACTCGTCCGGATGCTTGACGAGAGCTTTCCACGCGTTGTACGGCAAGGTCATAAGGACACGGACGAGTACGTCTGACACGGTCTCCTTAGGGTTTTGGAAGAAATTGGACTTCAGAAATTCGTGTTCCGGGTCAACTGAAAAGAAGTCTCATAAAGTGGATCTATCTGGGTAAATAGGCGTACCTGAGAGCAGCATGGATTCAAAAAGAGTATTTTCCGACTCTATAAGAACATTATTCAAGAACTCCATCATGATTACACGAATCTAAATGGAAACAGCGATTACTTATCAGACTGCTTCGTGATGCCAACCTCACTGATAGGACACTCAAGAAGGTATATCTGAATGATCTTGCGGTGCAGCAAGACATTGACCACAAACCAGTTCCTGGAAGCTTCAAATTCCAGGAACGAGATCATGATCGCCCGCCAGCGTTTCAGCATCGGAAGCTCGTTCGACGGGGGATAATCCCTTAAACAGAAGGGGGTAAACCAGAGCTGACCCTGAAGTAGCTGATACCTGATAAGAGCACGGTGTGAGTGAAGACCATTTGCGAAGAGGAAATATGAAAAGACTTCCACGGCAGCCTTAAGATACTCAAAAGCGCCGGAATCCCTAAGAAGCTCCTCCTTTCCAGCCACACGCTTCTTCCACAAGCCGATTCGCTCGGTGACCTTCTCAGCCAGCGTGGACATGAAGTAGAAATACACATCGGAATACCTAAGGAAAGGGATGAAATGGTTCTCAAATATAGCCTTACAGAGTTTGCACGTGCAGGCGTTGCAACTCGGCCACCTTCTTCTCTAGCTTCTCGCACTGTTCTGTGGTCGACGAACAGACACGACTTTCCTGTTTGGGAGAAGTAGCGCACTCCTGTGATTCCTGGGTGAGGAGGTCATTCCCTACATGCTCGTAGAGCAGAATGTAGGCGTTGTAGCGTCGCTTCTGGCGTTTGCCCTCGTTTCGGAAGAGCTCGTAGGACGCTCCATGTTCTCCTCCGAACCATTGCTAGAAGTAAGCCATTCTAATGTTACTCGGTTTTAAGTCCGTTTTACCTCTGGTCCGACAGAAGCTTCACAAATGTCGATGTCATCGAACTTGTACCAGCGCTCGGCCCCATCCTTCTCGTCCTCACACAACCGGATGAAGGAGTAGTAGTGGCCTCCTTCAGACTCTCCCGCGTGGACAACTACTCCCTTAAGGCGGTAGATGATCGACTTCTTCTCTGACGTCGACTCTGGGGACTTGGGCGGACTCTCCATTTTGGCTTCCCTTTCTTCAACTCCTTCAACGGTGTAGGGATACATGTCCAGCTCCATGGGAAACTCGAAGTAGTCGTTGGACTTGACGGACACAGTCCGGTCCCAGTCGTATCCAAAGCGTTTCAAGTGGAAGGTCAGTATGGGAGGGAGCTTCTTGAAACATTCCCTTCGGATGGCGGCCACATTCTTGTCGCATTTCGCACAGTGATATGCGTTGTCGTTGTCCATCCTCTCCCCATTAACGAACATCTGGAGGGAGTCCGTCAAGCGCTGCTGGGAGAGGACGTCGATGGTGAATTGCATGAAGGTGTCCTCATTTTCGAAGCGATGGATGCAGTCGATGCCCACTTTCTGCAGGGCGATGACGCCTCCGAAGATCTGCTCAAAGATCTTCTCCTGGCCACATTGTTGGAATGCGTCGTCGATGGTCTCGGCCAAGCGGATCCAAAACTCGTTCGCGTCCTCTTGAACTCGAGTGCTTACGACCATGCCGTTCGTAGCCCTAGAAATAAGGATATCTTGTAGAAGGAGACCCTGCAGTTCCCTACTTAAAAATGTCCCAAAACTCCTTGGGGTTGTAGAAGGCGAGCTGCTTGTCCTCCAAGCACACAAACATGTTCTGGACAGCTTGAAGAATCTGGCAGGCGTAAGAAAGGGGGTTTGGCTTGTCCTCCAGTGGCTGCATTATATCGTCATCATCGTCGTTGGGGTCCAATTCGCACATCTCAATATCTTGAGGTCCCGAATCGTCCTGTTTCCGATCTTCCGATAGTGAGCTGGATAGGTCAATAGCCAGAATAGCGCGCCTGATAGGAAGGGCCCAAAACATCTGCTGGAAGATTGCGTTCATGTAGCAGGTGGCTCCGCCATTCTTTAGTCCAACAAATGGAGTCGTCCTGCGCACGAAATGCTTTGGCTCATAGTCCCACATGAAGTCAGTGGGAAGAGGTCCTATGACGAGGCACTTAAGAGCAGAGGACAGATGTGGTCACCAACCATGGAGCGAAAACAAGGTTTTGACGGAGGACACAATGATCTTGAAGACGTCGAGCGACAGCCAGGACATCTCGATGAGAAGGCTGGTGGTGATGAGAAGAATGTCGTTGCTGAAGGTCATTTCTCGCTGGCGAACAGGGAGATCGGAGATGGTAACGGACCTAAAAACAGTTCACTCATTTCAGTAACTTTGTGTCATTCTTGTAATAGACCCTCACGAGAGCTAAGAAACACTTTTGCTCCTCGGGGGTTTTGCCCCGTACGTACTTTGGACCCGGAGTAAATAAAGAGTGAGCGAAAGATAAGGACCCAAAGAGACGAATCGTCTACTTCAAGTAGCCTTGGTCCACGGCCAAATATAAAAGTAGAACGTACTTCGGAATGGAGGTAGCTCTAAGCGTGCTGGTCGACTGTTCTCCGATTCCAGATATGGTTGAAGATCGCTGCATGACAGCACCCGGCAACGAACCATTCTAAACAAGAATATGACCCCCAGCCTCAAAACTGAACACTTGCCTTCATAAGCTGAAGATTTGTTTTACTATCGATGTAGGCCTTCGAAACCGGGAACAGGTACTTGTAGAGAAACACTTCGATGAGTCCATTCTTGCCTTGAAACAAATTCGCATACTTTAAGGCTGTAAGGATGTAAACTACCTGTGGCAAGTGCTATGGCTTTCGCTGTGTCCAGTAGGGGCAGCAGGCGCCTCAGAAGCTCCAAATTCATCCGCAGAACGGTTTCATTTGGGGGCTCGTTCCGCATCTCGGACCCATCTGTATCGCTGACAGAAGTGCTGATAATGGCAACAGCGTTCTCCACGATTCGCTCCACATCCGTAGGGAACTGCTTCAGGGAAATGCTGGACCTATCACAAAATTCGATAATTCTGAAATAGGACATTTCACCACACGTCTAGAAGCTTTAGAGCTTACGAGTATATGGCGGCCAAATACTCCTCGGAGTTCAGCTGCCCGTCGTTCATCTCTGTTCCCAAGGACAACAGTCGGCTGAGAATGTCGACTTCCCTCTTATGCCGCTTGAACAGATTGGATACAACTCCTCCGACGGATTTCTGGGACATAAGGCAGGCCAAGTAGCGGAAGGCTCGGAAGCGTTCATCTAGAGAGCAGAACCGGTTAGAAGAAGGCAGCTCCTCTGAACTCACCACTCGACTTATCCTCAGCTAGATTCTCGACGTTCTTCGCGCAATAATGAGCTATAAAATCCAGGCTCTCGTCGGAAGACTTGTGCACTTCAACTATTCTTTCCAGCAGCTCCACGTGAAGACGAAGTAGCTTGGTGACCCAGGTTTCGTCCATTTGAAGCAGGTTCCACACTGCCTCCAGAACGAACCGGATCGTGGCGTGGACACGAAATCTGGGGGCGTAAAACATGTCCTTCAGCTGATCGTAGCAGATCTTATGCAGCAAGTCGAACAAGTTCTTTCGATCTCTGTAGGATTCCGCGGAACTCCATCGCTCCTGCAACAACACACTACTTAAGTATATAGACCAGGTCTTCTTACAGTAATCCCGACTGACAGCCGATTCAGGACGTCCTCGTCGAAGAACGCGGCGATCCTTGCAATCAGCTCGTAAATGTTTCTTTGGATCGCGTCATGCGCGTCCACATCAATATTCCAAATAACGTCAAAATCGTTTAAGTGAAATTGAGATGTAGCCAGCAGGACTCGCAGGATCCTCTCGACTCTACAACACATCGATGACTCTCCACAACTTCAAGCTCCTATCGTACCTCTCTACGTATACTGTAGTGTGCAAATTGTTGCGGAAGAGCGTCTTCACCAGCTTCACATCCGTCGTCCACTTGACGAACGTCTCGAACTTCATGTGAACGCCGGGATAGCAGAGAGCCACTCCCGTTTCTTCCACATTCACGGTGTTGGGCCTCAGCAGGTCTTTGCTCGCTCCACAAGCGTCGTTGACGACCGCGTGGTACACGTTGAAGTACAGCTGGTCAAGACTTGCGATCTTCTTGTTGAATTTCTCGTCTTGGATGACCCTGGAAGGATGAATTGATGTTATGGAATGCTGCATGTTAGAGACGCCAGTAATGTTGATGTACACTACTAAGAGCTACATTGTTCATTCTTTGTTTCGTCTAGGATACCAGGAAGTTTTATAGCCTCGAAGAAGCGGGGAAAAGAAGAGAATCAAGCCAAGCCCTAGAGAACACCCCACCTTACAGGTGGACTATTCCTACTTGGATGATCGAACAATTTTTATCGATTATTTCACTTCCGTTGCTGTTTTTTGGTGTTCTTGGACTAGGCGTGAATCCAAAAAAGCCAAGGAAAAGAATGGAAAGGAGAAGCAAGGACGGGACTCGTTATGTCCTGTTTTCCGGCTTTAATAAAATTAAAGAAAAAATCAGGCCTTAAAGTTGAGATGTTGTAGTGAAACGAAAGACATACTTCAACAACGCATCTAGCATGCGCAGAGATTCCGCTTCTGAATCCACTGCGTTCTGTGAGTTAGCATCCGCCACCTCCTCCTTCTGGTCGGCGATGTTCTCTGAAACACGGAAGCCAGAATACAAACGACCGGAAGTCCGACCTACCGGGAAATATGTAGTTTACGCCATTATGTTTGGCGTCCGCCAGCACATTCACCGTGCTACTTCCACCCGCAGTTCGACCGGTATCCAGGCCCAAGCTCATCCTGCCATGGGAGTTTGAGCTTTCCGGCTTTGGCGACGACTCCTTCTCCTCTGAGGGGTCCATGACTGAAAACGGTGTAGTGAACGGCGGAAACAGTCAAGAATGCTCCGATGAGCACGACGCTTCACGGAATGGGGCCCGAGATAAGTCGTAAGCACGTAATCAATTCCGATGGAACTGAACTCATGAAGTATGAATCACCCAGCTTTCCCTCGACAAAATCGATAAAGCCCGGAATTTTTTGGAAAATACGAACTTCTGTAGAAGACTCAACGGGGTGAACAAGCAGGTACTTCTGGATGTTTGAACGTGTTTATCCACATCGGAAGACGATACTTGCTGGGGGCAACACTACATCCCAAAATGAAACATTCGCCCAGAAGGAGCCTTCGAGGCTTCTAGTCCCACAAAGAATCACGACCCGAGGGAAGGAGTCACCGCGGAGCGTGCGAGCGTGACTGACGCCCTCGGCATCGGCCCAACGGCAAGCTTCTCCTGTTCTTTTGAAGAAGCGAGAGATGGACTCGTCGTGCCAGAACCAACGGTGAAAATCAAAACCCTTCATTACGCAATTTCCTCTCACAACAGCAGTAGGGCACGCGCGGTCAACACCATAGGCAAATCCTCTTCGTTGGCGGTATCTTTATTGGATCACACAAACGTAACAGAAACAAGTATAGTACAACCTACAATAGTACAACTCGCTACAAAGACTAATCGAAATCCCTGAAGCGGTCGGTCCTGTCCGCTGCGTTCAGGACTCGGGATTTGAAATATTCGTCGACCACTCGCTCCTTATAGAGCAGTTCTTCTGAGAGGGTGCCCCGGGCCTTCCTAAGCCGCCATGTGAAGCGGTTGATCGGGTGTTCGCTGCCTTTGACCAGGTAGACTAGAGCGGAGTAGCCCGCGATGTAGGAGAGCACCAACGCCGTGACCATCGGCACTATCCTGTGCCGGGGACTCCGCAGGGTGTACTTCACGCGCTCCCATAACCTTTTCGAGTAGTTCTTCGTCATGTTCTGAAAGGAGACGGTGAAGTCCTGCCAGCGGCAACAAATCAAATATCGATAGAACTTCATCAGGTACTTTAAAACACGTTTAGTTTAAGGCAAAAAATCCCAATAATCGAAGGAGAACACAGAGTTTCCAGCAAGCTACTCCACAATTGAGATTCAGACGATCTACTTAGAAAACCATCTACCGTATTAGTGAACTGCTGGTGCAGGCAACGGTAGAAGAAGCTTTGGTTCAGATGGCTCTCGGAATCGTGGATTCTGCAGACTTCTCTTTCTCACGATATACTTGCAGCGGGGGTTCTGGATTTAGCAGCGCATCCCATGGACCAGATTAGAATTTCAGGGAAAGAAGGTACTCGTTCGGAACGGTGTTCCCGAGACGAAAAGCGTGGCGCGAAGTGTCTATCTTTGAAGCAGACTTGTTTTTTTCGTTGGAGGGTGGCGGTTATCTCCGTAAGAATATCGTGTTTAATTATTTTGTCTCACTCATGTCCGCCGTCTGTCTTTGTCGTCTGTCTCAATTTTTTGCTCAATTTTTCTTTATTTTGTTAGCTGTTTCTCGTTTAGTTATGCAAACGATCTTCTCACACTTTCTTTTTTTCAGTAGGGAATGGCCGACGAAAACTCAAATGGCTTGCAGGCCGACCACCTGCTGGCAATGCCCAAGGAGCAACTGGTAGAGGGCATCTCCGCGTTCTGGAAACAGAACAAAGCGCTGGAAGAGAAGAACAAAGCTCTTCAAGACGAGCAGGCCGTTTTGAAGAAGGTAGGACTTCGATATTAATAAGTGCTAGAAAACGTGTGTTTAGTCCCTGGAACAATCGACGTCAACGGCCGCCTTGAACATGCGAATGGCCGAGGAAACCGAGCGCGAGTTCAACGAAGTCAAGCGCAAGTTGGAGAAGACAGCAGCGGATCTGTCAGAGAAGAACTCGAGCCTGGAGAAACTCCAGAAGATGCTCGCGGAGTTGCGAGAGGAGGCCGAACAAAGTAATACGGAGGCGCTAAGAAGCGCTGAAGAACTGGACTCTCTGAAGGCAGAGCTGAAGGTTTGTTTAAGCGACTTTTCGCTATTGTTACGGCAATTCTTATAGGACTCGCGAGAGTACATCAAGCTTCTGCAGGCTCCATGCAACGTATCGATTGATACCAGCGATCTGGACAGGGAAATCGCGCAGCTCAAGGAGGATATGGTGCAAGCCATCCGTACTATTGCGGAGAAGGACGAGGTCATCGCGAGGCTTCGTAGGCGCGAAGAAGAGCTCACGGAAGATGTGAAGCAAAGCAGGGATACGTTGGATGGCTTCCAAAAGGAGTTCAGCTCCACACGGGCCCAGCTTCTGGTGAGTTCTTAGAACATTGTCCAAAAGCCTACTGTGATTTTCTAGGAGATGCAAGAGCACATTAGTGTTCTTGAAGCAAATGCTGCCACTGAAGCTCCTGAGTACAAGACCAAGGGCTGTTCCATCTTCGCAGAGTTTGATGACGCACGCCTGAAGCAAGAAAGCGACATGCGATTAATGGCCCAGAAGAACGAGAGTCTGAAGCGCCAGTTGAAGGACGTCAGCGATGAGTGTGAAACCTTGCGCTGTGAAGTCCTGAATCTAAGAGGGATGTCAACCGGCAAAGGGGATTATGACAATGGTAGGTCTCTCTTCTCGTATAGTATAGTTGCTTCTATAATATACTTTCAGAATTCGTTGACAAACTTTGTAACGAGAATCGTGAATGCCATGACCGCATAAGTAGATTAACAGAAACCGTGCGGAAACTGGAAAATGATCTCGCAAAGGGTTGTAGGGCTGCTCCCTCTCTAGTCAACTACAAGTAGGACACAAAACTTCACATATTTCATTAACTTATAACCATTTTAGGGACACCATTCAAGATCTAAGGGCCAAGAACCACCAGTTGCAAACTGAAAGAGACCGTTACTTCGACGAGAATGCGACCCTTCGGAACAAGTGCGGAGCTGTGGAAAGCTCTTTGGGGAAGACCGAGTACGAACTGAAACTGACGCAAGGCCGCCTTGACAAGGTTCTCGCAGAAAGAAATGGTCAACGACAGAGACCGTCAGGTATGTGTTTTTTATGGTACAGGCCTGAATTACGTTTTTGTAGTCAAAGTGGAGCAGATCATCGATGAGTCAGAAATTGTACAGATACCGGCTGGACCGGCTCGGACCGATCACCAGAAAAGCGCACTGGATGTGCAGAACATTGGACCGAATCGCAAGCGGAGGGCGATGCCGTGAAGCTGGTTGTGGGTTGTGTCTGTGTATTTGACTTTTGTTTTGTTGTACATAGTGATGTCCTGTACGGCACGTAATAAAGAGATTTACTGAACAGTTAGAAGAGCAAGGTTGTAGGACGGAAGTTGGCTTGGGAGGGTCCGCTGTTCGCTGAAGATACAGTACCCATGTGTATTATTTGTGTTGAGTAGGCCGACCTCCTAGTCGGACATCTCCAGGTCCACAAAGGTATGTCCAAAACCCTTCCTTCCAGCTACAGTACCCCTCCACGGACGAAGACCTGCTTCGCCCTTCCAGTTCCGTTTGTGTTCAATCGCACCCACGACGCCCTCTGTCCCCTCCGTCACGACTTCTGGACGGTACGCAAGTTCTCCGATCTCTTGGAACTCCACGGAAGCCAATGGTGGAAAGGGCGAAAACCAACGCCATCGATCATTGTGGCTGCGTCGCGCGACTTTTGGAATTTGCAAAGCGTGGCGAAAGGTGTCGAAAAAGAGAAAAGAGCGCCCGGCTGCACGTCGCCCGACCCCGGAGGTGACATTCTCGGATATTTATTGCCGTCGACGGGCAAGGACATGTCCGGGGAAGGAAGCCGAGGAACGTGAAGGACGCACATTTTGAACCCCGGTGTGTGGGGTCCTCGTGGAAAGTGAAGTGGGTAGAGGAGAGGGGTGTAGGGTCTGCTGACCAGATAGTTTAGTTAACTGGCAGATGAGTTCAAGGCCGGAGTCGGAGTCTATGAGAATCCTGAAGTCAAGGGTATGTATTCTTGATTAAGATATGTGCAACCGGATCCTAATCCATCTATCAAAATGGAAGTAAGCTTTCGTGAAAAGACTTGGATGAAGCATGTGACCCGGGTCAAAAGAGACTGTGCCATCTTTAGCAGCCAATCTGGAACTAAAGGTCGCTCTTGCAAGAAAATTGGTCGATCTTTAACCAATTGATCGATCTAAAACGGAGAAGTCCTTCTCACTTAAAAAAATACATATGCTCGGCGATTTCCAGGAAACGATTATAGACTTAATTGCTGAGTTGGGTTTACGACTTTTTTGGGAATGACCTTTTTCCGTTGTTCTCGCGAAGGAAACCTTTATGATACTGTGAATGGCGAGGAGGCTGCACATGATGACAAAATCAAATCCTCCAGATTCCATGATCCAAGGAGATTCCAGCCTAGGAGATAGTAGGAAGTAAATAAGTCCCTTTTATGTGCTCGCGAATTGCATCTTGTCATATCACTGTTACAGTCTCCCTATTTCCCTCTTCCTATTCTGCATCTGATAACCGCCACTTCTTCTGCAGGCAGCACAGTTTTCACCCGTTTTAGTGCACCTGTTTACCATAAAAAGCTGACGATGATGGAGAACCTCCAATAATACGACCACCATCGTTCCGAGGCCATTCCGCAATTTGTTTACGGCAGCAGCCACTTTTCGAACGCCGATCGGTCACCCAGCCGCAGAGGCGTCGCTCGAGATCGGAAAACATGACGTCGCCGTCTTTGGTTTCAGGTTCTCGGTCTCGGCGGTCTGCTTCGCGGGTGCCCTCGGGATCACTGTCCGCGCGGATTCCCGAGATTCGAAGTGGTTTTTTAAAATCCATACTGGTTTGTACTGATTTGGGATCGTCGTTGGTGTGCTCCTGCATCGAAGAGTTCTTCTTTGGGATTTTTTTAGAATTTGTAACAACATTAGCTCGGACGAACTGAACAAAATGGTGCTCACTACTTCTTAAGATCACACAGGACTTGTGAATGTGGACGGTCAAGCAGGGAAAGGAATTCGCTTCTGGATTGTGAGGGTTTATTGATCCGAGATATTGTCTATAAGTCAACTAGAAATGGTTTCATATGCATCAACCCAATGTTATCTGCTCCAAGCAAGGATTCGGATTCGAGTGGTTCCCCTTCTGCACCCTGCAAAGGGCAAGGAGGAAGAAAACACGTACAAAACTGGTTTGCCACGTGGCGGAACGTCCAAAACATCTGCAGCCAGCAGTCTAGACAGAAGAAAAGACTGTCTGCAGACGTATTTACCTGCATTTTGGCTCTGCCGCAGGAGTGTTCCCGACCTTGAACCTTCTCGAAAATGTTTGTTTTTCTAACTACCCCATCTCCGCGAGGAGAATCCCAATTGAAAACGACATTTCCCTGGCGACTTTCACTCTCGAATGTGTAGAAAAGACGTTCCAGTCTGGTGAACATGTCCATGGGAATGGAAAGTACCTCTTGAAGTTTACTCTGATCATCCAATCCATTACGAGCTAGCTTGGAAGCCGGGGCACATGTGCATGTTGTGAAAAGATGCGGAAAATTGGGGTGGGTTTCGTTTATTAACTTTGAAAGCAAACAAAATCGACAAACGTACTCCCAACCATGCAGAAGGCCCTTCACTGTCGACTGAAGATCCTCCTCACGTATTCTACTGCCTCGTAGAGCCATCTGTCTTCGGCGTACTTCATCGTATTCGGCGGTCTTCTCAACTCCTCTTCCGAGTGGGCGTAGTTACAGCCACCACGCCGCTGTAGGTGCTCACAGTCCGCACCTTTACGGCACATCCGGATCTTGTATAGGTCGCTTCTTACGGCCTCGTTCTTTCTCTTCTCCCGAAGGAGCAGCGGGATAACAGGAGGATTCTTTTGTGATTCATTGGAAGCAGAACTGCAGGAGGGAAACTCCGAGCTCTCTTTTCTTGTGTTGAGGGAAAGCATCGGAGCTTCGAACGGAGCCCCGACGATCATGGAGGGCGTGGATGGAGTCGGATTCATTTTCGGGTTGGTCTTTGAGCAAACAGCTAGTTGAGGGTCACAAATATAGAAAGTTGGTGCGCTCTAGGCGTAAATGATTCTAAGAGCAATGCAACCAACATCGCATAGATGCTCATGGTGTGATAGGATAAGACTATTGGTATTGCTGTAAAGCAGAAGAATCGGTAGGTGCATTTAATTTAGTAGCGATGCGTTAATCCGAACTTCAAACTCATGCATCGCCGCAAAGCCACACCAACATGTCCAGAGAGAGCCTTTGGAGAATGTAGGATGCTTGAAATATGGGTGTTTTCTAGGAATTCGGTAGCTCCTTGGATATACACTCACCTGGTTTGAGATTAATAGCAGTGCATCAATAGGTGCTCTGCAGTAGTTCCTTGGAAATACCACATTCGTTTTTGTGCACCGCTCTGGGACTATTACAGGCTGTGAGCCAATTGGACCTTACACGGTATCACAAAACTTACCCACATCAGCCGAAAACTGCTCTGACCCCTAGTCGCTGGACCAGCTAGCTCGGATGATGGATCTCCTGCAAGCGAAATTGTAATTTTGAAGCGAAAACATGTCAAAGCAGTAAAGTATTACGCCCAAGTCGTGATTCCCGTTTCTGCCCCGGTGGCCGGCGACGCGATTATGCGAGGATTACACCTTTGTCGGCGCAGCCTTGAACTGTGCGAAACCATGCGGACCGAACTTTGCGTGCTTTCGGGAGAGGTTCAAAACCGTGGAGATGCACTTAATCACGCGTTTCTTCGAAAGCGTCACACCCGGGATCCAGGGAAAAACCTTACTGTAGCGTTCAAGGTCTTTCCAACAATTCATCACTTGGGTAACTCCCTTGTTCTTGGGAATTACAGGTTATGGTTCTGCAGTACAAAAAAGGGAACTGGATGCTCTTTGTGTCGTTACTGAGGGGAAAGGAACCTTAGAAGATTGTAGGAGAAAGATGTATGTTGGTAGTAGCTCCATAACCATTGTAAAGTCAATCCCTCCGAGGCGTTTAGGGGTCCCTATCACACGGATTCTTGAGATTCATAAATGGACTCCGTGCTTGTTGAGTGGTTAAATTGGCCAGCTTTATCCAACACTGCGACTCTGAAATTATTCCTAAAGTTCCTACCATTGACCAGTTACTGACCACCTTTGGACGCCTTTGGACCTTTCCTTAAGAACCTTTGTCTGAAACCTGTCTCCGTTTAAGCTGCATTATAGATGGGGTTCCTCAGTCCGATCGCGTCGAAGATTCCTAGAAGCAGGGTTATTTTGTTTGGGATTCTGTGCCTATTGAGCGTTTAAATTGGCCAGTTTTATGCAGCACTGACTCTGAAATTATTTAACTATTCCTTGTGTGCCACAACAGAGAAGGATACACACCTTTCTCACGGTTCCTGACCAAAATCATTCCCAAAATCATTGTCCTCTCAAGGTTCTCCTGAAACCAGAGAACCGTTTCGCGCCCATACAAGAAGGAACCGAAAGTAACGTGGTGCGTCCCATGTGATGTTGATTAGTGCCGACGCGACTTTTGAAAAGGCACTAGGCCTCGCCAGGAATGCTGCTGAACCGGTTCGGCTCCTCACTAACTAATAATTGGCATGTCGCGCCCTATTGTTTGTTTGTTGTTTGGTTTCCGATCGCGTCAGAGTCTGACCTTAGAAGAAGAACGTGGCGAATCTTCGAAGGAAGTTGCGGAAATCAGGTTCCGCGCGCACCTCCGCTGAACGGTTTGGCGATGGGTGCGTGCGAACGAGTGCACCCGCGCTAGGAGGTGACACCCGAGCGGATGGCGTTGGAAGAAGGCCAGCGGGTTCGCTGAATGCCTTGCGATCTTTGGGAAAGTCACGAGGCCAGGCGCCGACGTCAACACTTCTTTTGTTGGATCCTGATGGCGACCGCAAAAAAAGGCAGAAGACTGCTTCCTTGTTTTCCCTTTTAGTGTGTAACCCATCCCCGTTCCCTCGATGTAACTTCGTATGTTTTTCGCCCTCCACTGATGGTCCGATTTTTTGTTTTTCGGACGTAGAAGTGCACCGGGTGGTAGGGAGATGAGTGATTTTTGGTGTTCCAACCCGTCAGTTCGGATTAAGATGATTTGGATGATGAAGAGGAGATACTACAGAGCGGCTGCCCTCTCACTACTGGCTATAGTGACTATGGTAGAGTCCTTCTTCGGTATGATGTGGGTAAACACGGTCTGTGGATTAAATGAAGCTGAAAATTAGATATTTAGGGGTCCCACACTACATGGAACACTACATATAATTCTCATCGAAGTGTACTAATCAAGGAGGAGGTCTTCAATGTCCCATTTTGGCTCAAAGAGGCCCTCTCAAAGAAGGGTTCCGTCATCTTACCAGCAAGTTCTGCAAATGTTCACGAGACCATTCTGCACATATAGCTCTTTGTGTTCCTCTTCGCCTACATATGATTTCTCAATCGGATACTGTGAAATAGAGCCAAGTGGTGGTGGTACTAATCAACAGGTTTTATATCCGATTGTAGAGCAGCCGTTGGGTGGCCCGTGGTCTTCCATTGCACAGAAAGGCTCATGTAATCAATCACATTCATGCATTTGATTTTCATTTAAGTACCTTAAGCCAAGTGTGCTAACTATCCATAAGGATGAGGTACTTCTACAATGTCCCATTTTGACTCAAAGAGGCCTTTTAGGGTTAAACCGGCACTTACCATTGATGCTGTTTGTAGCTAATCAGTTCTTTTTTTTCACAAGGGTTCTTGTGTTCCATCTCTCTGTTCACAAACGCAGTATCTGTCCCCTGGCTCCAGAAGCATGCGTAGCCTTTATTACTCTTTTTTTCCCGTCTCTAGCTGAAGACGCCATGAATCGGTTTCTCCATCAGTTCCCCAAACATTAAAACGACTTCTTGATGAGCGGTCACTTTTATTTCCCGAGCGCTCGACGCTGTTTGTGAAAGAAGCGGAAACGCTGCTGTAACAATGACTGACACCCTTACACCTCTGTGGTTCCCTTCTGCGATTTATGAGTGTGTTTGTGGGTACATTCGTTACAAAAAAGCATGTCAATTGGGGTTAATGGTAGTATGAGTCAGGCATGAGTCAGTCAGGAACCCTAGTGTGCTGCAAATTAAGAGGCAATGAAGAAATCAATCATCAAAATGCTAGTTTACACACCACGAAGCAGCACAGTACAGTCTTGGATATCCGTGGCATGAACCCAATTGGGCAATCTTGTTCAAGGAGGCTGATTACGCCGTCTTCAGAGCCTCCATTAAGCAAATCTGGTACGTTGCCGATTGGATTCTTTAGAGTCGGAAGGTCATGTCTGCGGTGCTAAACTTTGAAACGAAGAGAAGTCTTGGAGGAAAGTCCTCTTGTCCTCTACTGATCGCTGAACGTCCTCGTGATCTGACATATCCCAATAATGAGCCCAACAAGCACAACCTGAAACCTGCGCAGATTCCGACTGGCTTTATTGAAACAACTCGTTTGTCTCATTAGTGTCTTGTTGAACCAACTTTTTGTCGCTTCTCCCAAGGAGGCGTGCATAAAATGCAGGTTTTCCGTTTTTTGCTGCTGTAAAGCAAAACCCGTCTTGGATCCCTTTCCACACAGCCGCCAAACTCTGAACGTTCAGAGACCAGCATCCCAGGGTAAAAAGATCAAAAGGAATCCTCGTCGTAACCATAATCCCGACGCTCACGTACTCTTCTTCAGCACTCCGGTGACCTAGACACTAATCGAGAAGAAGGGAACTGGTTCGACGCATCTTCGCGCATCTCCCGCATTTGTTATTCATCCTATCCCGCGGCGGCTTCGTCTCCCGGCGGCGACGTTTCCCGTCGTGTTATCGTCTTCGCATCCTTTTTTCGCTAAACCACCATCGAAACTCGTTTAATGGCAAAATATTTTTAGCCAATGATGTGGTGGCTTCTGGGGCTGTTCTTTAATTTATGGTAAGGCGGTCATTTGGTCAATATTTTCGACCTTTTGAACTTAAGAATCGATGATAGGAAAGTTGTTTTCCAGATTTTACATCTTCCACTGTTTCATTCCAACAGCCTCTGTGCCTAGAACATGTGAGTATCACTGCCTGCAGGCACTGACCAGAGCTCAACTCTGGGTGATAGGCGGCCTATCATACGCCAGTTTCAGGCTCCGGTTTTAGGTTTTCACAAGAGTCTACTATGCGTAAGTGTCCAGAGTATCTTTCCAACGGCCCACGGTCCAACGGTGCAGCTTGAAGCAAACAAAACAATCGGCTCTGAATCGCACAAATGACAGAAGGAAGGTCAGAGAAGTGCCCGAGGGAAAGGCCAGGACTGGACGTCCAAGGCGGCTTTCCAGGACTCCTAGTCGAAGGAAAGAAAACAAACGTTTTTTAATAAGGAAGATCAATTTTATACTCCATTTAAATCATTTGTGGATCCATAAAGAAGGCTCCATTTTAGCGCTTGACGCTTAACACTTGACACTAGCGATTTCATCACCGTCCAAGAAGCGTCACTAGACCCTCCGACAGATCAATACGTCTTTCTGAAGCATCTCCTTCAAAGGATCAAGCATCGCTCAACCAATCCTTCGATACAGAAACGATGCATTTCCGCTGTTGACTCTCGCCCTCAGGGAACCGGCCTGAGAAAGGAAGTTCCATGATGTGGTCTTGTTTTCGCGTATCGGTCTTTTTTTGGAACGCATCAGCCCCACTTCTGTGTGTTCCATTCCCTAACAAAAATTCGTCACTTGACGAGAATTTGCCGAGCTGACACAGAGCAACAAGATACAAGTAATGTCCTCGCCTTGTTATCAACAACTTGGCAAAAAACTCGTTGCAAATTATGTTCTCAGTGGAGCGAGGCTAATTTGTCACAAACTTCACTACAGTACGTGCATTCCTCAAACAAGCGAATTAAAATTGTTTCGCCCTTTGCAGCTGGGCTACGGTCCTACTTGGCGTTCCTATCGATTCCCCTAGAGCCTTTTTCTCCGAAAATGGGCAATTACCCTGTTTGTGCCGCTGCCTTCTTCGATAATTCTCGAATTAGCCTCGACTTGTCGGCTTATGTTAGCCATCCGGCAGTCGTGTTTTCGCTCTCTTCTTGGACGCTGTTTTGGCACCGTCGGCGAAGGGATCGATTTCTGATCGGACGACTTTTTGACTTCCAGCTCGTCTTTCAAAGGTTGTACTTGACGGGAGAAGGAGCCTGCGAGGAGTGGGTCGCAGAAGACGGACAGACAACCTTCATTGTCTCGCTCACTTCCTTGGCGAAGGGTGTTCCGGAACGGTTCTTGCACGGGTCTTAGCCTGGAATTGGGGTGTTCCTAATTTGTGGCGCAAGGAGTGAGCATTCCTTCCTACTTGCTTTGGTCTTCATGACTAAATGAAAGGGTTCCTTCCTCAAGAAGTGTCCAAAATCGTCATTAAACAAAGTGAAATCACTTAAGTCGATTGTTCAACATTGGGTGCGTGAGACCCAACCACATCTCTCGAGCACCCCCTCCCCCCTCTCCCGGGTACAGCTCCAAGTGCACCCACTGCTTCCTCCCACAAAGTGACATCACCAGTGATCTTAAAATCTCCAAATTTCGAACCCAAGACAGCTGGATCCCCGCGGGCGGCGACGATGGAAGTGGGGCGGTGCCGCTCAGCCCCATCGATCATCGCCAGCGTGCTTCTGATTTTCGGTAACTCGACTGTTCGCGCGCGTGCGTTTGTCTAAACATTTAAGAGTCGCGCCGCGCTCCGTCGCCGCATTGTTTGCTCCCCAGAGGGACGTTCTTCGATTGCGTGACCGGCTTCAGATCCCCATGGCTCCCGGAAAACCCGCCTTGCACCACCAAATCTCGATTGAGTCATCCGAGTTCGAACACATCATCGAGCACAAATGTTGCGGAGACCGCATCGACATCCTGGTTCGTGCGATACCGTAACCCTAAGCCACTTACCGTAGAGGATCTTAGGTGACCCTGCGCCTCGTCGCTCTGCTCGAAGTGTTCTTGGACGCGCTGTGCCTCGCGCTCAGCTGGGAGACGATCATCGCCTACCCGTTCATCTTCTCCACCATCGGCTCCTTCCTCACGCTGTGCACCGTAATCTCCTCGCTGCAGGAGGAGAAGGTCAAGCTGCTCGCCTACACTAACATCTGGATTGTGAGTGTTTCCTCTGATTTGGTTTATCACTCCTGAAAGACCCTTTTTCTGAAACCCGGTCCTCTTCTTCCACGCCAAGAAGAAAGACTCGGTCCCACAAAGAACTGCCCTGGACTTCTTCTCTATATCACTCTGTTTCAGTCCCTGAAGACGGTGATCCTCGTGGCACTCACCTGCACGGCGCTGATCGCCGTCATCGACGTCTACATGAGTGACGACGAGCAGTTCGAGATTGCAGTAGAGCTCCTGCTCCTCATCCCGACCATCCTGCTCGTCCTCGTCTTCCTCGCCGTCCAGAGTCTCCTCACCCACAAGGCGATCGATTACATCCGCGTTCGCGACGAGATCTACACGATCCCTTCGGTGGCGGGACAGCTCCGACCCGAGATCCTCTCCAGTATCCTCCAGTCCAACATCAAGCACCAACGCTTCTGAACATGCCTAGGCGCTGTTTGTATATACTGAAACACTTTATGGAACGAAGGCTACCGTACCATCTGGCCTGATAGTCTAGTTTTGTTCGCGTTACGGGTTGTTTTTAAATAAACTTTGATTGAAGACAACTTTCTGTAAGATACTGAAGCACAAACACTACTTCTCCAGAAACTCCTCCATCCTAATTCCTCTGGTGAATGTAGGTTAATTCCTCTGGTGAATGTAGGCCTGCCAGCTCTGTGAAGTAGCGTGGAAAGGGGCTCCGGATGAGAAGAAGAGGGACGTCTCCAGCTACTGGAGTCCGTGGAGCTATGAAAGAAGATACGCCCGCCGTTTGTTGGGTTGATTTCCACGCGTGTTTCAACTCCCTGGCGCTGAGAATTCCACGCGGATTCTTCTAGCATTCGATTTATGGACTTTGGAAGCCTTCTTCCCAACACCATCTGATAAAAAATCCCGTTTCGGAAGCGAACACAAGCGGAGATCATCGAGAAGACCCTTTTATCGTAATTTTACACCGTGACTATAAATACAGACAAAATTGCACTCTGCGAGATAAGATCGACGAACTTCAGACGTCCATTGACTGGCGCGTCTCCGAGAAGAGCTTGGCCATCTCCGCCACGAGAGGGACATTCAGAACGGTGAGGAAGTGTTGGATGCCCATGAAGACGAGGGTGACGAATACGGTGGGCAGAAGGAGTCGCTGTTCTGCGGTGATCTCAAAAAGCTCTCGGTCGGTGAAGTAAAGATCCAAGAGACCGGAGATCGCGATGATGGACATTGCGCTGAGGATGACCATCTTCATAACCTGAATTTTTGGGGTTTTCTAGGGTTTTCAGCACGGAAAAGTACCGTCCAGATTCTTGTGTAGGCGAGCATGGTCGCGCTGCGCTCCTGAAGAGCGGTGATGATGGCACACATGACGAGGAAGGAGCCAGTGAAGGAGAAGGCGAAGAGGTAGACGATGATCATGTCCCAGCTGAGGATGAGACACAGGGCGTCCAAGAGCATATTTACAAACGCGACGACGACAAGAAGGCTCTGAAAGCGGAGATTCAGCGAACGGGAGCAGGAATCAGAGAACACCTGCTGGTATCCCATGGCGGAGGCGAACGACGACTGGTGATGGTGAAAGCGGACCAGCTGTCTTATAGCCCGCCAGGAAAGCTGGTTTCCACCATGTCGGACTTTGAACGATCATTGCCTACACCAAAAATAACCTAAGAACGCCTCGGGCACAATGCTGTGCAATGGAGAGTGGTGACCACGCAACTGAAGAATTGCTTTAGACTTAATGAAACAAAACAACCAAACAGTATTAGTATCACCGAGCTTCAATAGACATTCTTGACATGGACGATGGCGTAGGAGGGCAGGAAGAGAAGGACATAGGGGTCACGGGAGCTTGCACAAATCGGCCACTCGACAGGATGCTCTCGATGAAGTAGAGCTTCTTGCGAATCTAAAAGAGATTGGATCAGATAAAAAAACCTATACCACGAATATACCTCCGGCGGAACTCCATATTTTTCCATTTTTGCCATCTTGAATGTCTTCATATCTTTCCCATCGCCGGAAAGTAAAGTGACCGCTTCCATCAATGGGCAAATTATGTACTTGTCATGGTCCTGGAATAATAACATGAAAAAACTGTGATATAATGTCTCTCTACTTACGGTAAAGAAATTCACTTGCAGCGTGCCATTGTCAAATAGCATGAAGATGGCATTCCTCAGTCGGACAAATCGGCTAACAACGGGAAGCCGTAACAGCTCGTCTCCATTCTTGAAGAAAAAGTTCTCCCCTGCTTTCCTTAGACCCTTTTCCATATATTCCTCGAAGAGAGTCATCAGCTTCATCTTCTTGTGCAAAAATTCTGGAATGGACTCCCGTAATTTGAAGAACATCTCGTTTCCAACTTTGTCAATGTACTGAATTTGCCTGGAAAGAACAGTGATTACCGTCAGCGATTTTGATAACTGTCAACTCACTTTCCAGCACAATCGACGGACAGGTTTGTTTTATCATTGAAGACTGCGCCACAGCTATTGTCATTTAGTTTGTAGCTAAATCCATATTTGTCAGAAGCATCCAACCAGTGCGAAATCCAGAAGACTGGCTTGCACGACGGTTCAATTATATCTGCAAGGAATATCATGGATTAGGGTAAAACAGAAAGAAGTTCATACCGTCGATTTTAGGCTGACTTGCTATGTTCTTGTTAACGCACGACGATAATTGCTTCGAAATATTGCTAACGTACTCCTCGGAAGTCAACTGGATAACTTCAACATGCGTGTTGTTCAACATCGAGGACTTCGTTCTCTCCAAATTTGGTGTGACCATTAACTCGTCCACAAGACTACCATTATCCTCTGACATGTGACTCATTGATGTCTTCTGCTTCTTGGGACTGGGTTTCTTTGACTTTTCCTTCTTCTTTGTGACTGCAACCGAAATACCCCGCGTTTGGTTAACTGTGGCGGAGCACAAATTCTAAAAAGCTTCATTTTTTAGACTGTTGCGCAACATTGAAAATACCTGTTCTTCGGGAGTCAAAAAGTTAAACTTTGGACGCATTGTAAGGCACGAGGTAGGTAAAGCACGTGGCCAATATCCTTGAGTGAAGAAGTTCGTTTTCAACAAGTCGTGCACCTTTGGCCGTTTCTGAGGTTGAGCAGCAAGAAGCTGACGAATAAGGATTGCAGCATTCTCAGTAACCCAGTTGGGGATGCTGTAGCGGTTCTTCCTGATTCGCGCGTAAGTTTCCTGTAAATGCAACATTCTTCATGAACACTTCTTAACGGAAGGTGCTTGCCTGGAGCGACGCTGTCTCAAATGGTGGTTTCCCGACCAACATTGTAAACAGTATACACCCAAGCGCCCAGATGTCGACTTCATAAGAGTGGCCTTTCTTCCCAAGCATCTCAGGTGCCGTGTAGTTTGGCGTCCCACACAGTCCTTTCTTCAGTTCACCTTCCTCCACTTTCGTGGCAAGGCCAAAATCGCCGATTTTCACAACCATGTCACCAGTTAGGAAAAGATTTCCTAATTTCAGATCTAAACCAGATATGTTCCATTAACAAGAACTAAGGCAATTTTCCCAAACCTCTGTGGATAATCTTCAGATCATGAATGTATTCCAAGCCAGCGATAATCTAAAAAAACACTTATACCACTGTTCCATGAGCTTTCATCTCACACCTGACCCATGAAGTACCTGGACTCTTCCTCGCTAACAACTTGCCGCCTTTTGTGCAATTCCATAAGGGACTGGCATTCACAAAGTTCCATAATGCAGTAGACGTTGTGTTCATCAGTAAAATGGTCGAACATTTTCACAACGTTCGGATGTCTCAGATCCCGATGTATCCTGATTTCCTGGACCATCTAAGCAGATGCATTTTTTGCACAGACTAAACTACTTAAAACTAACCTTCGATCGCGCCGTCTTCTTGCAGATTGACTCTCTTGAAACAACTTTAGTGGCCAGCTTCTTACCAGTGCTACCCTGCAGGACTTCATAGCAGCGCGCAAAACCGCCCTTCCCAAGAAAGCGTCCGACACGATAGACCTCGTGCTTTTGATCGTCGACGATCTCTCCAGAGTTCTCGATAAGGTAGTTCGACTGCGCACCGACGCTGAGCATGGCTCATCAGAGGCAGGGTCTATGAAGCTGAAATTAACCGACGTACAGCGGAGCCGTGTGCTACCACTGGCATGAACCGCTAACTGCAAACCTGGGCAGACAAAAGCAATCCAAACTGCGGAGAGACGAATATTACAGACATAGACGGACACCACGCGAGACGACCAGAAGCGTGCAAGAAACGATCACAACGGAGGGAGTCTGTCGCGATGAGACCCTCGTCTACAAATGAATGTCGTCCTGTATGGAATTCGACCTTTCAGGGCGTTTTCGGCTGCTATGGAAACGCAGTCCCAGAAGCGTGTAGAAGTAGGCAAGTGCTACAGAAGAAGGCAGAGATTGATCACAATGTGATGAGGGGTAGTATCCAAGGAAATTCCCCTACCCTGACCTGAATCCAAGGACGCTCCCCATCCTAATCTTCGCCCGTCCGGTGTCTTGTTTGTCTGTTTCTTGCACTTTCGAAATGCCTCATGCGTTTTAGATTTGCCTTGTTCTTGTGTGGCTATTCGATATTGCGATCAGTTCGTGTCCGCGATAGATCGCATGGCTCTTCTGTTTACTCGCCTTCATTTACTTGCATGTTTAACGAAATTATCAACTCTGAAATGCTTACAGTGAGCTATGCCCGTGGAAATGGTATTTAATGTCGCTCCGGCGGCAGCTCCTGAGATGTGCGCTCCTGAGCCAGCCGCCATACTTCCAGACCCCGACACGATCAAGATGTTTGTTGGCCAGGTACGTCGTTCAAAATATAATTAATTGTACGTCTTGCATTCTAGATTCCGAGATCGTGGACCGAGGACGAGTGTGTGACCTTCTTCAAGCAGTACGGGCGAGTCTACCAAGTGTTTCTGCTCAAGGAGAAGGAAAGTCAGCAAAGCAAAGGTTCTCCTTATTCCTTCGGATATGCGTATGTAACCATGTTTTTAAATTCAGGTTGCTGCTTTGTAACCTATTTTCACAAAAGTGACGCATTGACCGCGCAGAGGACACTCCACAACACGGTGATCATCCCTGGCATGCTCCATCCTATTAACATGCTCCCAGCAGGTGGAAAGGACAGAAGACGCAATATTAGCGGCTCTGCCATGCATAACCTTGGGACTTCGACCAATAGTATGTTCTCTTTATGTGCTTCGCTTTATAAAATCGTTCAGTGAATTCTGGCCATACCCCTTTGGCCTCTGCAACTGAGCCATCGGCAAGATCGTCAGAATGCTCTCATGTATTTGTCGGAAATATCCCCTCCACCTTTACTGATGAGCAGCTGCTGGAAACGTTCCAGAACTTCGGGGTAGTACTGTGGGCGACTGTACGCCGTGATAAGCCGACCAATATGAGCAAGCGCTTTGGTAAGTTTCTTCTATTGCTCTGTTGCATGTGTATGCTCGTTGTTCGTGCTTACAGGGTTTGTAACTTTTACAAATCGTGGTGATGCTCAGCGGGCCATAGAGGCGATGAATGGCGTTCCACTTGGCGACAAGAGACTTTGTGTTGAGTTCAAGAAGGCGTAACCGTCGTTGTTTGCTTCACTTTCAATAAATTGTTACTATCCCCCGTTAAATATTAATCTACTCGTACACCTTCCTAGATTTAATATAGCATCTAAGGAAGGTTTAGATCAGCATGGCGCCTCGCCATGCACGTAAGGAGGAACTCGGTCCCATGGCGTTTACCGCTGCGAGATGCTCTTGGCGCCCGAACAAATCACGAAGCCGGCCAAAGACGAGAGGACCAATCGACCACAGGAAGAAGACGCTCAAGCAGAAGAACCTACTGGATACAGACGCCGTACATGTGAGCTCCTGAGAATTGAGCCCAATGAACAAAGTGTAGGTGCTTCATCGTGTGATCGTAAACTGGAGAGTTGTTTTACACGAACATCCAATACATAACCATAGCACATCACTTCTCTCGTTCCGTTGGATCCATCTCGTCCTGTAGAGAGAAGAACTGAAGATGTGCACAATAACTATGACACTTACCACGGTCTCCTTTGTGACAAGGATGGTATTTGTGTGATCCTCCTTTTCATCGTCATTGTCGTGGACAGTTTCGCATGACATTTTCTTGCCAGGGATGATGGACTTTCGACTGTTTGCTCTGAAGAACGGGTACTACGCTGGCAAAAGACGAAAACGTACCCGATGGGAACAGGAACAAGGTCAATGACACTTCGCATGCTGATTTGCTCATTACCTTTGTCCTCCGGTTCGTGAATCTGAAACAAGGATGCAAGTTGATGAATGAGTCTTAGGCTTAAGAGCGTCGTACCTGTGACGTCGATGCCTGAGACAGGCAAGGCTTTTGTTTTTTGTCTTTTTCCTTCTCGACACTCTTCGTGGCTACATAGTCCAGGTCGATCAGGACGCTCTCGGTGTCTTCAGTTTCAGTGGCGTTGGATCTGGTCACTGTCTTCAGCTTGTTAAGTGAAAACTTATGAGCAGGGGGCTGTCCGAACCGGATGTTTTGCATGTAGACCAGCAGACCGAGGAGCAAACCAAACGATGGTCTTTCAGCAGGATTGGCCTTCCAACATGTTTGCACCAACTCGCGGATCTTCCGAGGCGTTCTATTCGGAATCTTGGCAGTGTGACATCGGCGGATTTCAGTGGCAATCCACTTGACAGGTTTGTCAGCCCACGGCTTGACTCCATAGTTGAAGATTTCGAAACACACGACGCCGAAGGACCATACATCGCTCTTGGAGGTGAATTCGGACTTCTTCTTGAGCGATTCTGGAGCCATCCACCTGACGGGCACGTTTCTTGAGGACGCCTTTGTTAGCTCTACAACAGGAGAAAGGCTGAGTCCGAAGTCGGCGATCTTCAGTTGGCCAGATGCTGAGATGAGGACGTTTCTGGTGGCGAGATCGCGGTGGACCACCTGCTTCCTCTCGAGATACTTCATTCCGGAACATATTTCCGTCATATACTGAACTCTTTCTGAAATGATGATCACATTAGAAGGGAGACTACAATGAAGAAGACAACCACAAGTCGAAATGTTTCCTTTCATCGTTTGGAGGTGGACATCTAGAGAGCCGCCAGGACAGTACTCCATCACTATCATCGCCATCTGAATCAAGGTCGATGAGATCTGTTTGAGAACATATGAAGGAAGACGTACCTGATCTACGGAGATTCCAAAGAATTCCGTCACGTTCGGGTTGTGAAGCAGCGACATGATAAGGGCTTCATTGTTCATTTCCTGAAAGCCTGGATACAAATGAATCCCACCATCCAACATACCGCAAGGCAGGAGGTTTCGTCTTCGGATATGGTCACCGATTCCTCGCCGCGCTTCTTTCTTACAATCTTGATCGCCGCCAATTTCTGAAGAAGGAACATGAGCAACGAAGAAAGCTTTAGAAGACTACCTGTTTATTTTTCCTCGAAAAGGTGCCGCGGTAGACGTCGGCGAAGTTCCCAGACCCTATTGGCTTCTCCTTGGCAAGTTTTATGTTGCTCGCCTCGATCAGCCACTTCTCAGAAACTCGCTGCATCGTTCTCGAACTCGCCCAGGGAGCTGGTTCCGGGTTGCTAACAGAGAGAAGTGGGCGGCCTGTAGGCCATCTGTCTGTGCATGTTTTGTTTCTTTTGCAGGAATGTCTAGTCTACTCCACAGGAATGTCTAGTCTACAGTATACTAAACTGTCTAAGGTCTGCAGATTAGACAGTCTACTTGACAGTCTACACCAAAAAGGTAGCAAAAAAGGTGCTTCAGGTTCGAGGGCCTCAGAATTGGGTAACTAAACCCTTTTCTACACCAAAACACGAATTTGGCACCTAATTACAGAGACGGGAAGGTTTGACCATTATTAGAGGGTTTGGGAGTCCCTAATACCTCGTGTGGTTTCCTTGGTTTCTTTACTTGTTTACATCATACTTTATCAAAGACGAGATCATGGCAGCGGGCAAAACTTCGGAGGACTCGAAGACACGTTTCACTCGTTCTTCTTTGATCGTCGAATATCTCGTATCCATTCGCTGACGAAGATACCAATCGCGGAAAGCCCTAGAATTTGGTGAATCATTATTCCCTCAGCAAACTGAGAATCGCCTCACCGACAATGCCAACCATAGAAAGAAACGAGAGAAGGGGAATCAACAGGGCATACTTCTGCGAAGGAAACAAAAGGCGAAGAGGTGCATCAGGCTCGATGAAAGGCTAAACGAAGAGTGAGAACTGAGTGATCAAAGAGAGAAACTTACGATCAAAAGTAGCCAGATTAAGAGGTATGGGACGCATATTCCAAAGGAAGCCAGAATACAGTATCCCAGCGGGCGATCGAAGGATACCAATGGCAACATCGTGGCCTGATACGTTAATTGAAACATGCATTACACATACAAAGACTTCAGAAGGACCATCGTGGTACCGCCAGTGCAAGGATAGAAGCTCTACAGAAAAATGTATCAATATTTATACCGGCTTCAGAGGAGGTTTATATGCATAGAAATTTACAGCCTATCAAATACAACTCTGTGCAAACGATCATATACCGATTTCTCACATTCAATGGCCTCCAAGTACGATAAGAACTTCGGGTCCACTCCTTCCTCAGGGAAATGACAATCGTCCAAATCTTCATCGCAGTAGCAAACCCTAAATAAACTGATAGGATCCAACGAACCGGTTGAAAACATACATTCTGAACAAGAGCGCGATTCCGATCCGCTTCTCAAACTTGTCAAGATCCATATTCGATGCTGTCAAACTAAACGTGGCGATCAACGGCTTCGCGGTTTGGAAAGGGTGTTGGGCGCCCATATGATCCATGAGCTTCTTCCAGCTGGCGTGCATCAGACTCATTAGGAGCTCAACGCGACGAGAATGCTGATCGACGTTGTCAACCACTGGCATCCGGATCTTCTGTGCCTGGAACAAGTTAGTGGACCATCTAGTAAACGGTGACTGCTGTGGACGTACTGCCTGATCCTCGATTGCTTTCTTTCTACGTTTATCCACAGAAACATCGCCGGCGAAAAACTGCTGAACAATGCTTTTGACCTCCGTGAGTGGCCCGTCATCAAGGTCGAGATCTTCTTCTGTGGCTTGTTGACCTCGGGTTCGAAGGAATTCCACAGTCGCCGGGCTAACCCACTCTCTAGAATCGTTGATTAAAGACAAAGTCAGTGTGGCGTCCATGAGCACCGATATGCACAGCTTTAGAAGTGGCCTCTATCCTAAGGGGGCACCACAGAAGAGTGGCCTTTTTAGGCCAGCCTCTTCCCAAAGCTCCTTAACAACAAATGACCAACTCCCTAGATGCTGTGGCAGTGCTCATATATTTTAAGTGGTTATGTTAACTACTTACTTTAAGAACTTCTCAAATCCTCCGTAGCAGCTCTCCGACACTTTCTTATCGTGCTCCATATCCACGGGCTTGGCGTCGACCATTATAGGAGGGCGTAGGACTTTCTTCTTCCCATCCCGTCCGAACTTCTTTCGCAAACGTTCTAGGGCCGCCTCAGGATTAGTTTGTCCTGTGGTTTTCGGAGGCGCCTTCTGCGGCTTCTTCACTTGCTCTACAGGTGCCGTGTTGGGAGATATCGAAGAATTTCGTCCTAGCGTCAAAAACGAGGATAGCGATTCCGCGAGGTCCTTGTCCTCCTTAACACAAATAGATGAATTAGAAAAGAGAGAGAGGAAAGCATACGGTATGACCAGCCTCTCGGTCTTCCTCCTCGTCAGTTTCCGCGCTCTCAGCAACGGTTAGATGCCCTAGCCTCGTAACGATCGGAGCTTCGTCAACAAAAATATCCGATACTGCTTCTACGGGTTTCTCCTTCTTCTGCACAGTCAAGTCGAAAGAGCGTTCTAAAAACAGATATGTAATCATAAGCAAGATGAAATTCCTGACCATTTGCAACTCCCGTAAGCCAGTATGGATGTTCCGAAAGCTGAGCGCGGAGGCCAATGGAAAGCTCGAAGCACTTCTCGGAGCAGTACTTCTGGCGTTCCGTACATGATACATAGACCTTCTTGTTCTTCCGGTCAATTCGATACTTAGGCGTCTTCACACTCTTGTCAATTCCTTTCGAGCATGTTGGGAATCCACATAGTTTGTCGATGTACCGCTCTTCGACGACTTCTAACCAGCTGTTAAAGTCGATAAACGGAAGCTGGAAGCATAAAGCCGTATCTACTTCGGATCCACCATTAAATGCTTACCTCCTTCTGAAGTCCTTCATTGGTCACAGGATTGCTCAACCTCTCTATAGCATGAAAAACTTGTCTGCGACGACGAAGTTCCAGCTTCTTCTGCTCAAGCACTTTCGCCAGTTTCGACTCGTCCTTGGCAATAGCTTCCGCCGCCTCCACCATTCTTCGCTGCTTGTCGGTTAACATTTTGCGGACTGAATGGCACGAGTTGATCAATTACATCAATAATTGCGCGCGCCAGTAGGTTGCAAAGACAACTCGAGTACAGAATAGGAATAAGGATAAGTAGAAAACGGGAATTCAGACGATGACAGAAAATATCCGGACAAAGGCGATGATGCGGTACAAAACAAATCGATTCCTAGTCACGGTTACGGTGAAGTAAAGAAAGCGGAGTAACGCTAGAAGGCCAGAAGGCACATAAGGCCAGTACTGAACAAAGTAATTTTACTGGGAACTAACTACATGACAGTACGGCCATGGGCGGAACTCAGGGGATGAAATGCAGGACATGTCTACAGACAGCTGTCTATTCGGTCACTCAGTCCTTGATGAGGCTGGCAATAAGTCTGGTCTATAGAACACCACCATCAAGGAGGTCTTACTCCAGTCACCGTTCAGTCAATCGCACGCGGTACTCACATAACAGTGTTATGATAACACCCACGAAACAGCAACTCCATCCACGCTCTACAAAACGACTACAGAGACGAAAGTATCCGGACAGTGAATACCTCTGACTAGGGCCCTCGGATGGAAGCTTATATGGGAAGAGTTTATCAACAAAAAAATTAACAACCGTAACAACAATGGGTAACAATCAACAACACCGGCTGTGCCGAAACAACAACAGTAAAAAACAGTTCAAAGCTTATACTTGGCGCTCGCGTTCACCTTCGATGAGGCCACGCGCTTCTTCTTTGTCTTCTTAGCGACCTTCTCGCCCTCCGCCACGGCGTTGAGCTCTCCGAAGAAGGCGCTGCTCTTCACCTTCTTGGACTTCTTCTCAGCAGAAGCGGCTTCAGCCACGCTGGCCTCCTTCTTCGCCTTCTTCGAGATCTTCTTCTTGATGATGGTCTTTCCGGACGCGACCAGCTTCTTCTGCTTGAGTTTCTTCTTTCTGCGGTCGCGCAGTTTGTCGGTCTTGGTCCTCTCGTCTTCGGCCTTGGGCTCGAAACCGACGGGTTTCGTGACCTCCTCGGGTGCCACGAGCATCTCGTCGGCAGCGGTAGATGCCATGGGACCGACTTCCTCCTTCTGCATGGAGCGCATGTTCGAGACTATCTTCAACTCGGGTTTGATCTAAACAAGAGATGAGGACAGAAGTAGACGCGGATTCTTACCATGGGAGGAGTGTACTCGTAATGAGTCAAGGCATCGAAGAGGGTGAACAGGGCCTTCATATCGTCCTCGATTTCCTTCTTCTTCGGATCGATCTTCTCCTCTTTGTTGTCCTTCTAGAAGCAAACTGGTCAGAGCTCCAATGAATGTAGCAGACTTACGTTCTGCTCCTTCTGATAGGCCTCTTCATAGACCTGCGTCAGCGACTTCTTCTCCAAGAGCTCTTCCAGTTCCGGGCGATAGCGTTCGGTCTTCTCGTCCTTCTTGACCTTGCGAACGGGATCGTCGAAAGCCTTATCCTTGATTCTCTGCTTGATCATGGCTTCGATCGTCTCGGTGTGGTCGACGGTGATCTCAGGGGCTACAAAGTATCGCTCATGCAACTGTTTAAATACTGTAACGAACCTCCTCTGGAGACTTGATCGTACTGCATGTGCTGGGAGAGCAGAGTGTTGGCGTCGCGACCAGTGGCCGTCACTTCGCCTGAGAGTTCCCAGCTACGAGGCTTCAGGTTCTGCTCTTCGAACTTGGCAGCCTGCTCCTTCATCTTCAGGCGCTTCTTCTCGAAGTCCGTCAAGGGCTTCTCCGGTTCGGCGGCGGCTCCAAAAAGGACTGGAGCGTCCTGCTCCTCCTCTTCATCTTCGACGTCCTGCTCGTCCAGCATCTCCTCGTCGTCCATCTCTTCTTCCTCCTCCTCATCGTCTCCATCGGCGAATCGGACCTTCTTCTTGGCAGGCTTTTCCTCCTTTCCGGCCTTTCGCTTCTGCGCTCGCTTGTCGGGCTTCTCGTCGTAGAGATCGGCATACGTGTAACTCGTAGCAACGCCTTCGTCATCATTGTCCTGGAACGGCGCTGTTACCAGTTATAAAACATCAGAACTTACGTCTATGTCGTCCAAGAATCCCTCAGTCAGGTTGTTCTTCTCGACGTTGTCCAGGATGGCGTCCATCTGACGGAGGCTAAATAGGCGATCGTCCACCACGGTCTTGGCAAACTTCCTCTTGCTATCAATGATAGCCTTGAGGTCGTCTTCGGCGTCGCTGTCGTCTTCTTCCATGGCAGCCAGCTCCTTGTCGATGTTTTTCAAGTCTTCAGGCTTCAGACTGAACAGGTCCGCGCCACCCTCCTCGTCCTGGTCGCCGGGGAACTGGATGTCCTCGTCTTCGTCCGACTTCTCCTCGTCCTCGTCGTGTGCGTCGAACTCGGCAGCATCGGGCTCCTCGTTCTCGTCATTTTCGTCCTCCTCTAGGTCTTCACAGACCTTCTTGATGGCCTCGCGCCTCTTCTTGAAGACCTTCAGAGCATGCTTCGTCGTCTGCGCAATTTGCTGCCAGATCAGTTCTTGATTGGAGGTCATAAGCTGCTCAGGAAGGTCGGCGTTGGGCACGATTGAGTTCGCGAGGAAGTATACGTGCTGCAGGTTTCTGACGAGGCCCTCGGAGAACTCCTTGCGGCTGAAAAGAAACGGTTACAGTGAAACCAGACGCACTGAACAACTCACTTGCTGATGATCTTCTTGAGCTTTGGAATCTTCGGCATTGCCTCTTTGTAGTCGAAAACGAAGTCTTCGGGAGCGATGGGAAGGATTGGCTTCCGTTCTTCTTTTACTTCTTTGCTGGCAATCGGAGAACGGGAAGCTTCCACCTTCTTCTTTGCAGGGGTCGCTTCCTTCGGCTCCGGAGCAGCGACCTTGGTGGGTAAGGATTCTTCTTCCTTCTCCACAGAAGATTCTTTGCTTTCAACGGGTGCTGAATCTTCCCCTGCTTCACTGGAACCAGATCTGCTGATAGAAGGCGAAACGTAGATCGAGAGATCCACCTTCTTCCTCGTAGTTGGTGAAGTCAAATAGGTAGGAACAGGTTCCTTCGTCGATTTTTCATTCTCCACAGGCGAGGCTTCTTTCTCTTCGACAGCCGCAGATTCAACCGCTTCTTCTGGGCTGGGTTCCTCAGCAGTAGGCTCCTCCGATTCTTCTCCTGGACTGCATTCCTCGGCAGCAGGCACCCCCGATTCCTCTTCTTCTGGGCTGAGTTCCTCAGTAGCAGGTTCCTCCGATTCTTCTTCTGGACTAGGTTCCTCAGCAGCATGCACCTCCGGTTCTTCTTCTGGAGTAGATTTCTCGGCAGCAGGCTCCTCCGATTCCTCTTCTCCTGGGCTGAGTTCCTCAGCAGCAGGCTCCTCTGATTGTTCGTCTCCTGGACTGGATTCCTTGGCAGCAGGCTCCACCGGTTCTTCTCCTGGAGTAGATTTCTCGGCAGCAGGCTCCTCCGATTCCTCTTCTCCTGGGCTGAGTTCCTCAGCAGCAGGCTCCTCTGATTGTTCGTCTCCTGGACTGGATTCCTTGGCAGCAGGCTCCAGCGATTCCTCTTCTCCTGGACTGGGTTCCTTAGCAGCAGGCTCCTCCGAGTTTTCACAGGAAGAAGCGGCGACGGGTTCATCCTCTGCAACGGCCAGAGTCTTCGCGGCCGGCACCGGCGAAATGTCGAGCTTCTTCACGGGCTCGAGCTCTCCCTCTTCGGCAATGGTCGCATGGGTGGGAGTCGCCACCACCGAACGCGCAGCGGATCCGCGACGACCACGCTTAGGTGTCAGCGTCAGCTCCTCGGGATCTCGGGAAGCAGATCTTCGTGTGGAACGGCGGATCGGAGTTGCAGTCGGTGTGGCAGCGGGCTCCACGGAGTTCTGACGAGAAACTGATCGAGTGACCCGGCGAGTAGATACTGGCGTTGGTGCCGTTGGCACGGTCTGCTCGCCCGGCTCAGCCGATTCGCGAGCCTTCTGAGAACGTGTGGTGACCATCTGAAGAAAAACCAGAAAAATAAAGGTGAGATTTGTAAATCGCTAGGAACCGCGTACAAACGACAAACGCGGCGTAAACGGGCTCCACCTCGAAAGGCATCGCTACAAACACATAATCGTGAGCACCTGACTCCATGAACAGAAAGCCGTTTTCTGGGAGAGTCAGCGCCAGAACCTGGAAGTCCGGCTTGCATTATTTGAAAGTCGCATTTGCTCTCGCCGCTTCGAGACCAACATACAGTGGAATTTTGATAACGGCGGCTCACGACGGGAAATGCCTGACCTTAAACATGATGGAACTGTTATGGATCAAAGTCGCAGACGGTGGTTCTGGCGCTCAGCGGTGTTCAAGAGCTCCAGAGCCATCTGTGACATCTGAAGAAGTTGTGGATAAAGCGTAGCCATGGTGGGTAGAGCCATGCACTACCTATCTACCTGCTTTCACCTCATTCCGAAGTTCCGCCCTACGTTTTGCTGGGAAGTAGGCACGGCGGTGTAAGGGTGGCATGTGCGAAGAAGCGAAACGACAGAGAAGCACGTCGAGAGAGTCCACTTATGCTTCCAAAGGCGGGGTACTCGATTTAACATAGAAGGCGGAAAGCAGGAGAGGGTCCAAGGACACAAGGATTTATTGGATGTTGGGTAGAACACCTGAGGCTATTGCATTTTATCATTCTGCTTTATTATTAGGTTACGTTAGCAATATGGTGAGGCTTTGACCGGCGCAATCCGACTGATTCGACTTTCCACTTGTTCTTCTGAACAGCAAAGGAAATTGATACGTCAGAGGGGTCCGGACTCACTTGAAAGACAGGCGCCACAGGTGTGTGGGCAAACAACTTCCACCAGGCTCTCCAGTTTACGGTCACACGATGAAGCACCTACAGTTCTTTCATTAACGTTTCAACCAATCTTTACCTGATGACTCGAGATCTTCTATAGCCACTTGAGCATCACTCGATGACTTCAGTGTTTCTTTCAGTCTTCGTAGATTTTTTGAAAAGGAGTTCTCACAAAGAGGTTTCAGTTGTTCGCACAGCGGAATCCGATCGGCACATTCTAAAGAGCCCATTCCTGACCTCCTTCTTATTCGCATACCTGGCGATCGAAGAGAAAGTTGTTCAATCAGCTCTGCGTTACCGTATCCACCGTGCGCTATTTCGGACAATAGAAGATTGTAGGAAAGCTTTAAAGTTACTGGTGAGGCTTGATACTTCACCCGAATGACCTACCGCGCTGTTGGCATACTGTAGGAACTCCTCCGTGGTGGGCTGCCGAAGTTCTAAAGTGCCGTCTTCCTTTCGACCGCACTTGAGAACGGTGTGCAGCGCCCCCTTCTGGAGGAACTTCTCCGACAAAACTATTCGTCTACTTTCTTTGTCAATGCATGCTGCAACGCATTTTTCGCTCTTGTGCATCATAAATAGAAGAACCTACCGTATGCTACCAGCCTTGTTCCGTTTATCTCCTTGCCGTCATATGTCCACAAGCACCTTTTCATCATGAAGTCTTCCTCAATTGCCTCTTTAAACCGGATGACCGTCCCATTCCCCAAAGTACAGCCACCTGAACCTTTCTTATATGAATAGCTTCGCATTACCTACTGTGCTTCCCAAAATTAGTGAGTCCTCTTTCGCGTCCACAGAATACAGGGCGGCCGTTCACATAGCTGATGTCTCCAACGGGGACGAATTCTCCGTTGACGAAGCACCCTTAAATTCTTTTATCTCGATGAAAGGAAATCATACCAACCGCGTTTCTCGAGGAATCCATGTTTACAGTAGTAATAATTGACGCCATCAGAGGAGTTGAAAAGCGAGTCATGTGCGTATGTCTTCCCATCGAGCAAACATTCCAGATCTAGGGTGACAATAGGCCCGCGAGGCGCTCGTGGACTTACAATTAGCGTCGATCTTTATTAGTCTGCATCCATCGTCGAACCTTCTACATTGCATTTGAACTCCGTCGACGGTTGTGTGCCCGCTAGTGACGACCTGATCCCCGTTGGAAGTCACACAGCCTGGAAGTCTCCTTTAGAGATGGTGTCAACGGTTTAGAAGTATATACCTGTGCATTTCAGAGAGACCTTGAGTCCATCTCGCTTGCACGCAAAGATTTCAGCTGTTTGGGAAGTCGAAGCGTTCTTCAGATAGCGCAGATGGATCCCACCTTCTGAGAGCTTTTCTCCTGAAGGAAGGGTGCAGGAAGTCCCTGAAAGCTAGCCTCTGGTAATTCATCCAAACTCTTAAATGAATTTAGTCCTAGATTTAGTGGCCAAAAGAAGACCGGTTATAAATATAGCCTTTAAGAAATCCCTACACTGAACAACGGTTTTCTTCGCTTCCAGAGCGTTTCCTTCGCACTCGACCCTCACATGCCGATCGCCGTCCACGCGCGTGTAGAACTGTCCGATTTCCACCACCCGCTCCTTATCGTCAACACAATCTAAGCGGTGGTAAATCACTCTATAGATCTGGAAGCGTCACAAACTGATAATTTTATAGGCGAGCGAGTCGCCCTCCCGGACGCAGCGGAAGAAGAAGTGTTCGTTTCGGTACTCCGCGCCCGGCGCGATCACTTTCCCCTCAAGTCGATCGTCCGGGACACAGCCTGAAAGAAGTCCATCTCAAGTTAATGCTTCTTCACCACTCACCTATGGGTCGGACTCCTACTTTCACCCGAGCATTCGAGTAGCATTCAAACTTAATGAAGTCTTTGACCCAAGCTTCTCCAACTTTGCAGTCCAATCCCAGGAGCGAGGGAACCAGAGAAGAAAGCACCTGTGTGGGAAATGAAGGGTTAGGAAACAAGGTTGGGGACGCACCAGAAGCAGATAAATCATGCGGGAAGGGATGACAGAGATTTAGGCGATCTGATCAGGGCGAACGGCGGCGAGAAGATGATCTATCCAAATATGGGACGGAAAGGAACTCTCCTCGCCCGAGGGGGTCACGCCTTCGTGTCCTCGGCGTTTGACGCCCTCGACTGCCACTCAGACGACGAACACTTCCGCGATGAGATGACGCGCCAAAACAATGTGTTTACAAGTGCTTGTTGCGCTTTGGAAAGAACGGGTGACATAAACATTGATTGGGGGCGTCCGAAAAATACCGTACCCGGTATTTGCGAAAGTTTCGCGTGGGTAGATCTGCGGACTGTTGTTTTCATATTTCTCAAAAGCTGCTATTCTTGGAGAAGTACCGAGGTTTTGAGACACAAACTGGACTTGCAATAGTCTGCAGAGCTCTTCGTCTAGACAGAAGATCAGACTTATAGGCCTCCCCATGAGATGACGGTCATTCGACCATTGGCACTACGTGTTAACTGGTCCGAGCCAGCGAGTCGAACTCAACTCCGCTAAGCCACTTCATTCTGGTGTTGTCGTCAGCGGAAGAAGCAGCAGCCTGATGAAGAAGAAATCCTCGTACGACCTATCCTTTCTCCACTACATACCAACGTTTTTCGTTTTAGCAAACCGAAGCAGCCTTCGAAGGGGCGCACCACGAAGAACGCGCCTTCTGTGCAGCAGGAGGTTACGGAGGAGAAGCCGGAGTCCAAGATGCAACCCACGGCGGGAAACCTTCCGGAAAGCGCTGTAGCAAAGAGCGCTGCGAATGCCCGAGTCGAGGTAAGTCTTCTGAATCTCGATTAGGTTTGTGACCGAAACGCCTACTTTAGGTCGAGAAATGGTGCAGTCGTGCTCTGAACAAAGGCGTCGGCGGGCTTAAGGACGAATTCATGGAGCTGAAGCGATACACTCCACCAGATATGTGCGTGACCACATTCACTGCCAACTGGGATGCCGGTCGCAATCGCTACAAGGACGTGCCGTGCCAAGACAAGTTCCGCGTCGTGCTGAAGTGGCCAGGCTCGCCGACGGACTATATCCATGCGAATTACGTGGCGACACCGATCGCCGAAAAGCGTTTCATCTGCGCGCAAGGACCACTGGACTGTACAATCGCCGACTTCTGGCATATGGTGCTCCAGGAGGAGTCCGAGAACCTCATCATGTTGTGCAACGTCGTCGAAAAGGGCATGGCCAAGTGTGCGCAATATTGGCCACTGGAAGAGAAGGAGGTTAAGACCTATGGCGACATCGAGATCAAGAACATGCAGGTGAGGCTATTTCTCCTTTGTCTAGCACTCTATCCCAATTAAGGTGCAACCGCTAAGCGCCACCGAGACCAACGTTAAGTTCAGCCTTCTCCAACTGAAGTGGAAGGAAAATGGAAAGGCAAAGGAGAGAGAAGTGCGCCATTACCAATGGATCGACTGGCCTGATCGTGGAGTGCCGCCTTGTCGCCTGACGGCAATGGAGCTGCTTTCCCGAGTTCGTGGAACCAAGAAGCCCATCCTTGTGCACTGTTCGGCCGGCATCGGACGCACAGGAAGTATCGTCGCCATTGAGTTCATCATGGAGAGACTTCAGCAGGCGATGGCTTGCGAGGACATGGGAGAGATCTTGAAGGAGCTGCGCAAGCAGCGTCCCTACAGTATCCAAACGGACTTGGTACGTTCGTATTTATTACGATGAGGCGCTCATGCAAACATTACAGCAGTATCTCTTCGTACATCGCATCATCCTTTTCTACTTCTTCGACAAATATCAACTTTTCAAGGATACTCCTGAGCTCATGGCGAAATATAAGAAGTTTGTCGAGGAGTACGACAAAGCTACTGCCTAATATCCAAATGTATGCCCTCCGGAGGTGATTGTAGATAAACTCCATGTGAATAAATTGTAAATCCTCCTACTTCAAAGCACTTTGACGGAATCACTTCCGCCGCACCCGAACATCTTGTTCTTCTCAAACAAACTTGCTCGATAGTTAATAGAAGTCCCGAACGGAAATTTGCTGTCTGCATGTTTTCGCGGGTCTTTCGATTATTTGATGTTTATCAGTGGGGTTGTTCGTGCAGTCGCCGTGTGCCGTTCACAGCTGTCTGTAACCTTGTCTCGCTTCCATCTTGTCTCGTGCCACTTCTATAGTAGAACGAAGCGGTCATTGGTTGTCGTTCAGGTCATGCCGTCCAAACGAGTTGTGAAGGCGCGCAAAGTAAAGGATGAACCCGAAGAAATGGACGAAGAACGTGCCATCAAAATCCAGGCCGTAAAGGACGATGTGAGGGCTCTCAGAGCCTCAGGCATAGGTGCAGTTTGAATTGATGATTTCCTCTTATATTCGTCACTTCAGGTGCTCCTGTGCTGGACATCGACGAGTTCTGCGAACAGTTCATGGAGAAACTGTCGCAATCAGCAGAAGCACTCATACAACAACTATCGTCGGTAAGAACTTCTCTTCCAGTACCAGTCATATGTATGACCTGTTTCAGGAACAGAGATCAGCCAGAGTCATGGATCTCAAAGCAAAGAACTCATTGATTTCTGTAGCGGATTCCAGGGTTTGTCAATTTGTCAATTCCATATTTTTACTCCGTTTTTTTTAGAACTACCTTATGAGCTTGAATACGGAGATGCTCACGCCGGAGTCCAAGCAATTCGTGAGGCACGTGAAGCTTTGGAAGAAGGAGGACTAATGGAATGGAAGCCACCATGCTTTGATCCTACTGTATTTATGTACCTGAAATCACCGTGCTAATGAAGAACTTTCGACGTAGCTGCGTGGGGAACGTGAGCATTTCTATGTAGTAGTACATGATAATACTGGTCCAATATAGGTATTCTAGCGGAGTTTGTAGGTATTAGTGGGTATTTTCTCCAACAATGTTTGTCTAAGCCTCTTAAATTTGGGTGATACTAGTAACCTATCTGTTATTCGCACATACGAGCTTCCTTCTACGAAGCAGCCTTCGAAGGGGTACGCCTCGAAGAACGCGCCTTCTGTGCAGCAGAAGGTTGCAGAGGAGAAGCCGGAGTCCAAGATGCAACCCACGGCGGGAAACCGCTCGGACGGCGCGGTGGTAAAGAACGCTGGGGATGCTCGAGTCGAGGTAATTCCTCTGAATCTCAAGGAGCTTTCTGACCCGAACGGACGTATTCATGGAGCTGAAGTGATACACTCCACCAGATATGTGCGTGACCACATTCACTGCCAACTGAGATGCCGGTCGCAATCGCTACAAGGACGTGCCGTGGCAAGACAAGTTCCGCGTCGTGCTGAAATAGCCAGGCTCACCGACTGACTATATCCATGCGAACTACGTGGCTACGCCAATCACCGAAAAGCGTTTCATGTGCACCCGAACTTCTTGCTGTTCGTAGAGAAGCTGGTTCGACAATTCATAGAGGCCCTACATGGAAATGCGCGGCTTGTATGCTTTCGCTTTTCGTTTCGTCTTCTAATTACTTGAATTTCCTCTTGTGTTTGATCTGTCTTGCGGGGTTGTCCGTTCAGTCACCATTTGCAACCCTCTCTGTAACCCTCTCTCGCTTCCACCTTGTCTCGTGTCACTTTTATGGGAAAACGGTCATTGGTTGTCGTTCAGGCCATGCCGTCTAAACGAGTGGTGAAGGCGCGCAAGCTTAAGGAAGAACCCGAAGAAGGGGACGAGCAGCGCGCCATGAAAATCCAGGCCGTAAAGGACGATGTGAGGGCTTTGAGAGCCTCCGGCATAGGTTCAGTTTGAATTTATGATTTCCCCTTATCTTTGTCACTTCAGGAGCTCCTGTGCTCGACATCGACGAGTTCTGCGACCAGTTCATGGAGAAGCTCTCGCAAGCAGCAGAAGCGGTGATCCAAGGATTACCATGGAACCAGGGCAATATGGTTTGTGTTGTCTACTTAATAAGTTTCGACATTGTATCTGTTGTTTCAGCCCGAGACCTGGCATCCGAAGATCCTGTCAAGCTATCGTCCACCTTCCCGTGAGCTTGCCCGATCTAACGCTTCACCAGGTTTTATCCCATTTTACTGGTTTTATTTATCTTCTACATGATTGCAGACACTCTGGCGGACTGCTTCAAGATGCTCAGAATGCTCCACTCCAACGAGGAATTCATGTCGCTCCTATCGCAGCACAACAATGACAAGGCAGTCTTCGAGGGACTCGTGGAGCGCTATCTAAAGTAGGCATACCTGTGAGTTGTTGCATTGTATTGGTGCATATTAAATGGCGGATGATTCGGATGTCGCTTTTTTTCGCGGTGTGCATCAGCTCGACAAACAACCGTCATCCTTTTACATGTTTATGGTACTGCATAGGGCGGTGAACAAATATTCTGTAGTTTAACTGGACATCTCTCCTTCGTCATCAGGTCCACATTGGCTTTGGTCGAACACGAATCCTTGCGGAGGCGAGAACTGTCCTGAGCCGAGGAGGGAGTCGGCGTTCGCGAGTCCGATTGGAGGCGGCACAAGTCCTTGTTGTTCATAGTGTCTCAGATAATTGCAGAGATGCTTCAGGCGGCGTTCCTTGCTTCTTCGGTTCTGGAACCATACCTGAATGACTCGCATGCTCAGCCCTGTCTCCAACGCCAGTTTGGCCCGAGCATGCTTGGAGGGTTTGGGTGTATTCGAGAAGATGCGGTTGAGGACATCCAGCTGAAAATGGGTGTCTTCAGAGCAACGTGGACATCCACAGTACCTGGTTCTGCTTGATGGTCGTTCGAGGTCCTCGTCTTTTCAAGTATTTGCTGTCTTCAGAGCAGAATTCGCTGTAGCCGTAGAGCTCAAACGGGTACAGCTGCATCGAAGATGAAGAGGGAGAGTCCGAGGCAATCGGGTAGGGCGAGTCGCCGGAGTATCCAGGAAGGCTGTTGGCATCCTCCATAGGCATCATGCCTAGTGGAACGGAGGCGTTGGGGTCCATGAGCGAGGGCCGTTGGTCGGTCGAGGGGTCTAAAGAAGCATGTGAGGTGACTACGGTATGTGGCTGCGAGTACCGTCGAAGGTGCTGGGTAGATTCTGGTGGTGAATGCAAGAGACGGAGCGCGTGTAGTCATCGACAATGATGTGCTCGCCTGGGGAGAGCTGCTTGCCGCAAACGTAGCACCTGTGGCAGTTGACGTGGTAGACGATGCCAGTCTGAAAGAAGAAGGCGGGTTACGGTAGGATACGGCAGAGGGAGAAATTTTCTGAGAAAGGCCTACCTTTAGCTTGAAAACCATGTCCGAAGGGGAAATGCCGAGTTTGCATCCGGAGCACCGGTAGGGGCTGCACTCCCTGAAACTTACAGTATCATTCAGCGCGGGCGTGCTGGACAAAGGCTTACTTGTAGTAGTGCATTTTGCAATAGAGGCTTCCCTCTCGCTCGTAGCACTTCTCGTGCAGCTTCATGCTGCAGATGGAGCACTGTGCGCAGTCCTCGTGGTATACCGCTCCCGCGATCTTCAGCATGAATTGGTCCAGGATTGGCGTTCTGCATTGCCTACAGCAGCTCTAAATGCGTTTGCTACCGTAATCCATTCATAAAGAAACAAATGGTATGCTTGAATACGGATGTATGGCGTACAAGTACATATTTTTGAGTGTCGGAAGCACAAAATTGGGCACAAGGAGAATACGCATACGCCCCACCTTCAGCATGGAAATTACCACATTTGACCTACTTGCGAGGCTAGTTTCTTCATGGATTTCAGATTACGACTTTCAGCGGACACGAAAGAACCCAAAAATCAGTGAGATTAGGATCTATTTCGGATTTAAGACTGATTTTTTAGATCGGAAATCCAAACCCCATCTGTACTCCTAGCCTTCCCCACTTAAAACTACCACGCGGAATACGGTAGTGACCTGTTGTTTCAAGAAATATTTAGAAGTTATAGCTGTCAAATTAATCAAATAGCAGCCGGATCCAAGGAGTAAAGTTCACGTCGTCGTCGCTACCGTAACCCCTCCCACCCACTTACGTCAGGATCGGGCTTGATGATCGGAGCTGCGGAGTTGAGCTGCTGGCCGCGCGAAGTTCCGATAGAGTCGACCACTTGACCTATGGCCAGGAGCGGTTTGTGCTCGATGTCCGACTCGCTGAACATGGTGAATGCGCGAAACCGTCGCGCATCGGCCAAAGGGTGCCACGAGGCAACCGTATGCTGGGCGGGGCTCGTCTCATCTAATATTAACGTCCCGATATTTTTCTTCCGAACGACGGTGCTCTCGACGAGGCGACGACCGTTCCATGAATTTTTGATTTGCCTCAAGTGTGACGTGAGGAGGACGAGACCGAATGGTCTGAAAGTGGAAGTACGTGACTTCTGGACGGACTTTGGTACAAACGTTTGACTAAATTTATTAGTCCTATGATTGTGTGATGTGCCAAAGTAGTCCGATCCTTTAACATCGTTCTCATTTTTGAACACTTTACTGCTCTCTATATGTTTTGTAACGCAGAGATCCCGACTCGTAAAGTTGAGCCGATTGGGAAACGCTGATGTGAAGGGTGGTGATCCCTCAGTGGCTTCCCTTCTTAACCGTGTGTTGTGGACAAAAAGTTGAACAGAAAATCGTTGAGAATCGATGTAAGATACGAGCTCGCATTAGCGTTTCTCAATAGGCTCGCCTGCTCGACTTTGCGACTCGGGATCTCTGGTGCAAGGATGAACACATTTAGGTAAGGGTTTGCTCATCAATTATCGCCACAGCGATCAATAAACACAGTGCCAACTATAGAATGTCTTTACGGGACAGGGATGCTTTAGGGGGCATCGGTTTATAAACCTTATTTATTACCTCTCTATACGGATCTTCGAAGACTTTAGAATACCTACTCTGTTGGAAACATCCTTAAAACTTCTGCTTAAGACCCTAATGGCCATACAAAACGTTGACTACCAAGATCAAAGATCGGTATTGTAAGATCGAATTCCACTTATGGTAGTAACAAGCATACACGACGAACAAGGAGGTTATGTAAGCACTCTGATGAATATTTCAGCGCATCTCAATCTCAGAAGGCACTTCTGCGCGCGCATCATAATCTGTCGCAATTAGTGGTCGCTGATGTCCGCACGGGATGTCCTCGCGATGTCCGCGTTGACAAATTCGTCGCCATCGCGCATCACGCGAGGCGCGCAGCTGCTCCACGTGCGGTCCGAATGCGTAATGGGCCGAGGAGCAGAGCCAAGGAACTTCGAATGCCGAATAGTTGATTTAACACGCGAGAAGGGATATACTTAGGTAGTGAAGATGGGTATTCTTTTTGCACCTTTATATTTTTGAACGTTTATTCTTTCCTTCAACCATTTTTGTTACGATAAGTAATAACTCATGGACTTGTAGAAATCGACTACTCGGTTTAAATCGATCTAATAATCGATACGGTAGCGTCTATAAGTGCATTACTGTCTGCGCGTCAGTCTGACAAAGACGCAGCAGGCTGCATTCCACTCTCCTTCATTTGCATAACCAAGAATGCTCGCTCGGTTTATCGTTCTCTCGTTGTTGTTCGGATTATCGAGTCAAGCCGTTCGAAATCATCCCTTTGAAACTGGGTACGCTTAAACACTTACGGTGTCACTTTGTGAGAAACTGCCGTAATTTTATGATTAAAGACTAAAAGTAAAATTATTAAACAGGCGTTTTCTAGGCGTGAAGAAGACCGAGACTTCGTCGACAATCGCGTCTTTGAGTTTCTGTGTTACGAGTTGGCGTTTGTGGTTCTGTAAGTTGTCTTCAAAGTACATGTTGACTCACCCATACTCATTCAGGTACTCAGCCCTTGTGCAGCTGCTTCTGTATCTGTGGTACACCGACCGTTTCCCATTCAGTCTCCAGATTTTCCCGTTCAACCAACTGGCTTACTCGAGGATCCAGTAGTTAGCCAACTTTCTTTGTCCTTTAGCCGGGGAATAAATGTAAATGCAATTATTACCTACAGCGCAACTCACAGGGTTTACAGATGCATATGGTTTACATATATGGACACTGCCCTGTATAACGACTTTACTCGGGTAGGAGGGTCCTTAAAAACGGCTACTGTCAACAATCATATTGAGATCAACGAAAAAACGATGCATAGTATGGTCCAGGCCCGGCTTCTGCCGATTTTTGCATCCAGTGAGGACTATATGTGATCCACAACAACTTAACAGAAAAAAAGAAGGCGAAACCGCCTAATGTTCTTGTCGTGGGACGTCTTATGATCTATAGTTAACCCGACTTTTTTATGCACTTTGTTTGAGATCTTCAAACATATGA
>JADLIF010001539.1:0-12323 GCA_016648015.1 Steinernema khuongi | reverse complement strand
GTTACTCTAATCGCAATGCCGAAGTCAACCTTAATTAGCTGAGCATCAGGAATGGCAGAAGGCCTAAGCCGGGCGTAGAAGTTACTCTGGTAGAAATACGAAATGCAATGCGAATGCGGCGTTTTTTTCCCGCGGCGGTTTTTACCGCAGATCTCCAGTCACATTGGAATCGGGCGAACATATCAATATTACCGCAAAATACTGTATTTAGAACATCTGATGTTTAGCTTAGATTGAATTATACTTTGCTTGATGAATTTTACTTAATCTTATGTGTTCTCAGTAAATAAGTTCATTTAAAATGCCCTTTTGATACATACTTCGAGTGGGCTCCTACTAGAACAAGTATACCAATGAGATTTTGGCCCCATATCATCTCAAGACCATTTTCTCCGCACCAGTTTTTGTTTGTCGAAAAATGCTTGTAATTGCCAGCATTTGCAGTTTATGAGAATTCCAAGCAGATTGAACGCTGCAACTGGAAACCCATAAAAATAATGGGGCGCTTAAGTTGTCGTTGCAAGCCGCGTTTTGGGGGTTTCTTACATGTACTTTTCCCTGGGTCGGTTTATCATAGTGAACCATGAATAAACGTTTTTTTCACGAAGATCTATCCTTATCTTAAGGTTTTTCACATTCATATTTACTCTCTTCTTGGGGGAAGTTCAAAATATTTGTTTCAAGGATAATCTCCTCCAAAGTCGCGAAAATTCGGCGATCATAATTGCGGTGAGGAGAGCGCAGACAAACCATTTTTTACATTGCGTTTCCGGTGACACTTCGAATCAATCGTCGTCGTTCGGCTAAGACCGGTTCGTGGTGACCGCTTCTTGTTCTCAGTTCGCGTGTTTCTGCTATTGCGCCGTTGCGCAAATCAACGAGATGTTCCAGATCAACTTTGGTGCTATAATATTCATGTCCGTTCTATCTCTTTATTTACTACACGGCAAGAGCTTTGACTTATTTTTGCCTGACTTTTAAGATGGATCTATTTCACTTTGACATCCACTTTCGCTTTTCACTCCTTCTTAACCAGCCTCCCTGGATGTTTCAAGGATAGTTGAAATAGGGAAGCAAAGATGCACACCTCACTGAACAGATCCAAACTTTTGATAATTCGTATTTTTCTGCACCTGTCTTTACAGCACTATTTACCCTACACTTCTCTTTGAGTATTAAAAACCCGGTGCCAGTAACATAAGCTCATTACAACCCACAGAGAATTAAAAGTAAAACCGAAAAATGAGCTAACATTACGGAGCTCAGTCGTCCTTTGAATGAGTCCAAGTTAATCCAAGGGTGCCAGAGTGCTCGCCCCAGTATCGAGACACTCCCGACCAAGGGCTACATTCAGGCTTTGTTGCCCATGATTTCAACGCGTCTTCCGATGAATTCCCCAAGTTCACCTTATCTCACAGTTCAATCAGTGCGCTTTTCCCGGTCCGTCTCTTTCAAGGTCGCGCGTCCTAAGCCAATTAGAGTCGGTACCCGGACGGCGATTCGTCAATCACATTCGCTTGTCCGTAGCGCATACATATTAATTACCCTCGATAGCTTCCTTCCACTTGTCAACCGCGCTCAACGCCAATTTCAGTGAATGCTGCTTCTTCCAGAAATAAGCCCGTTGGAGTTGAAAAGGGGCCAATTAAGACGGCAGCCCTATTAATGCACCCGCATTTGTCACTTACTCTGTGCTGGACGCTTATAAGAAGCAAAGTACGGATAGCGCTGCACGAAGTTTCCTGGATCGATTTCCTTTTTTTTATTTCTATAAGCGCCGCGACTCCTTCTCCGCTCGGTTCAGCGTGCGTGTGAGAGACGTTTGAGATCTGTAGCACATTGCTTCCTTTGTGTATTTTTGCTCATTTTTTGACGTCAGAGCGAGTTGTCAATCTTTTCCTCTTTTTCAATGAACCCTTTTTCAGAAGTCTAGGCGTCCAATCATCAGACAAATTGTTCACAAAGCAAACAAGGAATGCAATTTGATATACATAGTCCATGCTAAGACCATTGAGCGGAAAAGTCATTAATACAGAGCTGAAAAGATCGAATTACGTTCTTCGAATTCACAGGCTCTGCCGTAATTGGATGTTTTTTCACCGCCGTTCTTGTTAGAGTTGCTTCTGAAACAGGAGAACCAAGCTGCCTGGAGTTCTGTCTAAACGCCGCGTATGTTTTCGCCGTGTTTATGCCAATTTCGGTTGCTCGTTGTTTGGAAATGTTTTTTGTGGGCCACAACCCGTAGCAAGATCTAAACATTTTTAAGTGAGCGCTGGTTCATTATTTCAATACAAGCCTGTTATCGTCACCATTCCTCAAAATTTTGAGCAAAAATTTTGTATACATGCACTATTAAACGCTGAACTACATTATTTCTATGTTCAGAGTCCGTTGAGCAAGGATCCGGACTACTTTTCGTCCGAAACATTGTAACCACATATCGAGAACCCTCTGCAAACAATTGTGAGCCAACTTGTGGTGATCTCTTCACATTTACGGCAAATTTTTGACGTCTTTTAAGTATGAGAAGAAAATACGGTGTTTGTACGATTCTGATAGAACGCAGTTTGACAAAGTGTAGTGTCCATTTGTATGTGTACGTGGGCATTCTTTTTTTGTTAAAAATAGCAGAAAACGGAAGTTGTTGTGCAAGCGCCTACCCGCGCCCAGCCGATGTGAAGGATTTCGCAATTGTGACCGTGTGACGCCAATTGTAAACAAAGATGGGGCTAGACAACGAATACTTCCTAAATGTTTTCCTTCGTGTAATGAGCGCCGGTCGTGCATGGAGCTCATTATGCCCTGAGCCACGCGTGGCGCGCCCCGAGTGATCGGAGCTTAAGCTCAAGCCTAGGCTCAAACTAGAGAGTGGAGTTTGAACTAGACTTAAGCTTGCGCTTACACTCGGCGGTAACTTATCTCCGTCATCGTTATTTCCCTACGTCGTCTTAAAATGAGATTTAGTGATGAAGTGAGCCGCCAAAACTGCGACCTTTCATCTTCTTACAGAATGTAAACAATGATGAGGCCTCTACGAGCGATGCTGACCTGTTTACGTGTTTTTCTAGAACGAAGCTAACTCAGCACATAAATACAAAAGACTGACTTATCACATGACGATCGCCCTGAGTAACGGGGGAAATTATTGTAAGTCATCGGATTAGTACACTAGCTTTTCAGTTCAGGACATAACTGTAGATAAAAACACGAATAATTGCACAAACAGAAAACAATCAGCAGGCAAATTTGACCGTTAATGAGAACACTGACGGGGAAATCAACCGTTAACTGTGGGTGTAGAGAAGAGAGAGAGAGACGCTTTAAAAGAGTGCGGTATGGAACTGATTAATGCCCCGGCTTTCCATTACGTCATTTCTGTTTGGCGTATACTTACAGTGTTTCAGTCTTATTATTGCCTGTCTAATCTCTGGGCATCCTCTATGTCTTCTAAATAACTTCTCAAACAGTGCAACCTTACACGATTGAATATTCTAGCTAAAATGTCTATGCAATTGCATGTGCCAAAAGATTTATGGTATATGAGATCTACATACTATCTACATACCCTTGCCTTTTCCATTTTCTCACATCGGGCATTGAGAATGTCTGATTTTTCTCCAATTTTACATATAATGCGCGCTAAAACGGGAAGTATCACTGTTCGCTTTATCATTAGTTGTTTGGTCATATGCTTAAAGGTAGAAAAAAATTTGGAGCTAGCATAACACAGACGATGTAGCGCTGCGAAATGCGTTTATAGAAAAGTCGTGCTTTTTAAAAAGTGTGTCGTACTTATTGTAGATAATTTTTTGTGCGAAGTGTTCACTGACGTTTCTCGGCTAGATTTCTGTGCTACATCCATATTACTCATTATAAACATGATTCCATTCAACATGAAGCTAAGCACCATGCGGATATGAGTGTCCTGAGCTCAAGGAAACTTTATGACCTCCCGTATTTGTTTCATATTCCCGAGAGCGGACGCTTTGCCTGAATTTAATCTTTCTGCGCAAGTGCTATAATCCACAAATGCTCTCAAAAGTTGTAATCATGGCGCGCGCATTCGTGTTTGCGTTTTGAGTCCGTAACCGAGCCCTACGCTCCTTATCACCCTCTCGCTTGCAGATAGCGCAGAAGACGAGTGCATCGTTGACAGAGCAGACGTCGGTGATGATTGTTTGATTGCATAATTTGGTTGCTGCGCCGTTCCTGTTCTCCCGTACGGAGCCTCCGAATCCTGAGCACTATGGCGGACGCCCAAGTAGAGCGGCCGCACCACCACGATGAGCATAACAAACGGTGAGTTCTTTGCTCTTTTTCCTCTCCTTCTGCTTTCACACCAGGGTGAGCGGCGCTGGCAGCGGGTGGGAACGTTGACACCATATGGTGAGGGGGGGGGGCGCGAAATTGAGGTTGTTTATCTCTTTTTGTCCGGTTCTGTGGAAAGAGACGATTGTTGCGTTTTCGGTAATGTGAGTGGATCATTGCGTTTACGGACTTTTTGAAGTGGTTGCGGTCCCTGTTCTTCATTGCCATCCGTTCTTTACGTTTTGAGACTACTTGTGCAATGATCGTCTTCGGGCATTGCTCGCATTATACATACAATGCGAGTTCTCTGTGGCTGAGCGAAATGTAAATTTGATGACCAGAAAAAAATTTTTTACTGAAATGTAGTTGCGAAACTGAGTAGCATTTAAGGAACGGTAAAGCATGTGTGACTGAAAGGTCTCAGTCCTTTAGTATGACCTAATCCCAACGTAAGCTCACTAAAAATCATGATTCATCGCCGAGGAATCGTAGTTCTTCAAAATTGTGACAAGCTATGGTTAAGCGCGAACAACTGACACTCACAAGTTGTATGACGCGTGCTAAACTGCTTGCTGCTTGCGGATGTAGAAAAGTGGCGTTTCACAGTTAGATCCTAGATTGACTTTTAGTTTGAGAACTGTGCTCGTTTATTCTCTAGTTTTCTGAAAACTCAATATTTGATCAGTTTAAGATTGCCGCGTCGTTATAAATATGTAGCTAATTTTTTCGAGCTGGATGTTTAAAGTTTTCTCGGATCATAATCCCTAGAAAATAAATGTTCAAAGGTTTTCCGGCCGTAGTGGTGACTCATCGCATGATGCAAACCTCACCTAACCACAAAGCCCGCAAAACGCACAAACAAACAGTCTTCGAGATGTTCTGTTCCACTTTCTCGTCTCCGCCGCCCCCTTTTGCTTCGAGTGTTAAATTGAAAAGTATGCGGCGGAAGAGGCGACCGGTTGTCGGCCTCGCGGACCGGCCTCCGCGTGCAGGCATGACAGCCACGGCGCATTCACTCCCTCCCCTCGAGAGTTCATTTCATCCAATCGATTGATCGCGAAGATCGGTCCGGACTTCCCGCCCGAGGATGCTGTGAAGTGCTGTTAGTCCGATTTGCTCGTGTTCTGTGATGAGGACATGTCAATAAGGGATTGAAAGATTTATTTGTTTGGAATGCATTTTGTTTCTCTTAGAAAACTAGCTTCTCATAACGGTAGCGACCGATTGGTCACTTTAATGGTTCGTGTAAAGATAATATAAGAATTATGTGCTATGATTTATTTTTGCAGGTCCAACTCTGTGTTTCGCAATTTGCGAGCTAAATTGCGAAACGGGATGCATTAGTGTTGCGAGGTAAAAATTCAATTGGCTTAGAAAAACAGCTTAAATTAAAAGCAAGATTTTAAAGCTCTTCTAATGAAATTTCCTGCAAAAAAACCCGTTTCCAGCGAATTTAAATTAAACCGATTTATGTAATACATACATGCTGCACAGTCGAATCCAACCAGTTTTCGATTAAAAGTTGGCGGTCCAATCCCATTCTGTCGCTGCTGGTGGTCGCAATTATGTCTTATGCGCATTCAAGCTTGCTGCCATGTGACTTTTCCAGTTTTGTGTATTTGACGTTGTTGTAGAAAAAGTCATAATGGTCAATTGTCTCAATAATGCAATGACAAGCAGCTATGATTCTCTTAGAACAGTTTATTTCGACAGCTAGCTTTCTGATTTTTGAAATCCCCTACTTTCATTGCTGATTTTAAATGTGTATATCTGCTGATCAACTTAAGGTACCACTGATGAATATATAGTGAACTATAATCCACGACGAAGACAACTAGGCGTATACTTCGACGAACAAGGCAGAGAAGCGTGTTTTGTACCCAACTAAATTCCAAACATTTTTGGGGGCACCCACTGGGCTATTGCGCAAATTCATATGTCAACACTCCACAGCGATATCCAGTTTCTACCACGTGATGACTAATTCATGTGGTAGTAATGCGAAATAGGCAAAATACACAGAGGTAACACCCATAGCTCCCTCCTCGTGGTCGCAATTATGTCTTATGCACATTTAAGCTTGCGGCCATGTGACTTTTCCTCGCGAATCCGTCGAAACATGCTGCAGGTATATATACAATACGACTACAGTTTGAACATTTTTTTAGTTTTTGCCAACTACAGAACCCCGAACCGCACGTGATTTCGTTGTTTACTGTGTATTCCTTCGGCGTCCTCAACAAACAAAGCAGTACTTTATCAAATAAAGAGCCCCCAAAAGGGCCTGCTTAATTGTTGTCAGTAATCTTATTAGCCATTTTCACTGGTTATGACTGTGATCGGGAGGCCTTAGCATGCATATATAGCTAGTACGCCTTCGCCCACTTTATACTCGGTGCAACATAGATGCTTTTCCGCATTATATGCTAGTCGAGCGTGGACTTGCCCGTTAAAACATGGTCTGGCGAATAAATGTTTAATGGAATTACTACATTTTTCGACATGCATACATTTATGTATAAGGAACCTTTCCCGCTGAGGGCCGAAGAGAGGATGCGCCTGGTTCCCTGTTTGACTTTAGCCATAGGACATTCTTAATACATCTTATTTCCCGTAGGAATTTCCGTCGAAAAACACACTAAACCATGTTTTACCGAGTACGTTTCTACATTTTCCGCTCCATTCTTCCGAAGGCAATCTCAGTCAGCACAACAGCTCTTCTTTGCCTAGGATAAAGCCTCATAATTGTGGTCAGGCCATTGTCTTCTTCGCAAAGTACACATCGATTTTGCTCGGTAGCCCCAATCCAAAAACGTCCCCGGCGTCTCTCCACTTTGCTCCGCGTCCCCGAGGGACGCCGCGCCGCTTGCAATTTGGCGACATTAAATTAACACAACACATATTTCAGAGTGTCGTTTGGAGCCGAAGATCAAGTGAAGATGATCGTCTACGAAGAAGGACCCATCGAACACACCGTCGTGCACACGTCTTACACTAGGTTAGTTGTTATTAAGTTTATGGACAAACTTACACCGGGACAGAGCCGACAAGAAGAAAAATGCCCATGAGATCAATGTGCACAGAATCTTAACTGCTTTAGGCATTCTGGAACCGGTAATTATTGCTTTCTAAGCGTTCTTTGAGCTGCACATGGACTTGGGGTGCCAAGCGTATCGCGGGAAATTGGAAAATTAGCTTTACACAATTTGCTTTGTAGGCAAGACAAGCGGGACGCTATATGTAGCACAAGGCCAATTTCGTAATAGGCATTCCAAAGCGGTGAAAGACAAACATAGAATAAAGCTGATATTACAAAGTGCACCAAAAAGACGAACTGCGGGATTAACTGTAGTAAATTGCAGAAGTGCACTTTGCTTCATGTCTCAGAAGCCAATGCTTGTGCTCAGCAAAAAAATCCATTTTCTGCGTAAACCTCCAAAAGGATATTTGGAAAAATAAGATACATTGTTGTTAGACTTTTTAAGAGTTCAGTCAATGGATCTTTTCTGAGGCGCGCTGACTTTCAACCAATTTTAAGAGTGGAGAAATCTACTAAATTGTTCTCCAAAAACTGACCCCTTTACAACTTTCTGTCGTCTCGATTAAGATCAGTCAACCTGACTGTTCAGATATGGATGGTAAATTATTAAAAGATTCTTTTTCCCTTTATTTTTAAATTAATCAATTAACAGAAAAAAGAAAAAGGAACGCTGAAATCGAGATACTTTGCTGTTTCCACGTCTGCAAAGAACCCTAAACCCATGGTCTCCCACTTATTGCGCGAACTTTTGACGAAATACCCGTGACCTTCATTCCACGACCATAAATCTGGTAAATTGTTCTCCAAAAAACTGCCTCCTTTAGAACTTCCTGGCGTCGCAATTAAGATCAATCAGTTCATTTCGGGTCAGCTTCCGGCACTAATCCGCAACATGGCGTAAACGTCGTGGGTGGTCGCAGGTCCCGTCGGCTCTACACTCTTGATGTGCGCTAAAAGTCAAAGGGGCGTCGATTTCGAGAAGGACAAAAGCGGCGATATCCCGCGCAAAGTCTCCTCCCTCGACCATCGATCGATCGGTGGTGGCGGTTCTATTGCTGAGGACGACGACAAGGGGGAGGGGAGTTCGAAGAGAAAGAAGAGCGAGGGGCCTGGGCCATCGCCACCAACGCGTTCTCGCGCCGTTGCCGCGAGACTACCAGAGCGCGCGAGAGAGCGCTTTTGGTGACGCTTCTGCTACTGATGGCATAGTTTCGGGTCATCACTGTCCCCAACCAGGACTAGGATAAGCTGCGGAGTCATACCAGTGGCGTGACTCGCCTGTGAGCCACAGCGCTCTTAATGACCATTTCGCGTTTTATTACCGGAAATTATGTGTTTGATGGGTGTAACGAAATGTGCTTCTATTTTCATAGTCTTGTTGTGCACAAGGCTTCTGAAGGGATTAACTGGCGACTAACTGGCGTAAGTAAGCCTCGTTCCTCCATTTAAGAGAAGTCATTTTGCAGCCGTTCGTTTCCAATAGCCTCTTGTAGATACTAAAAGTTGAACGTATGCTCGTAAAAGTTGCTCATTCGCCCCCTCTGAATTAGTAGAAATCGTTGTTTTCCTTTGATTTGTTCTTTTTATTTTATATCATTCTGCTGTTAGGGTTGCTAGGGTCGTTAGGCTTCTTCTTCTGCCATTAGGTGCCATTGAAAAAAGCATTTTTTGGGCGAACTTCCTAATGATGTATCGTGGATATTTAAAGTGGAATTTTGGTAAGAGTATGGTCAGGCAGATTTAAAAAAATAGGAACGTTTTGTACCAATGATTCAGTTCATTTCTAGCGCCTAGAGAGGTTTAAATAACTTTTTTGTACTGCGATTGCGGCTAAAAGGTTCTCAGGAAAGCGCATAATCATATTACACCCATTAGAGTATTCTTAAAATCGATTTTCTCACTAATTCTTAGTTGAAGCTTCCCATTATACTTGCGTTTTTCGCATAATTACCGCCATCTGCTTCTAGACCAGCCACCCCTTTGCGCACCATTTGAATTGAGCCAAATTCGATCGACAGAACGCAATTAGAATGAGACGCGCAATAAGAAGGCGTCACTCTTCGCTTTTGCGGCTCACATGCGCGCTGCTCCTAAGGATATTAGTCCACGGGAAGATAAAATTCCCTCCTTTTAGCGACGTTGGGACTCCAAGCAAAATTCGTGTGACTTCCACGGAGAACAACGATCCTCCCTTTCCCAAGCAGATTTCTCCGCCACAACAGATCGAGGAGATCCGTCACGTGCCCGTTAGTCCGCCACTCCCCTCTCTCCTCAAGTACGTTGACGGCTTCGGTGTGCGATTGCATGTGTGGACGAAACTTTCCGCTTAGCGTATCATTTGTGGTTGATGTGCTAAGGGTAAAAACCGCGGTGAACAGGTTTGAAAGTGTTAGAAGATGAATGTGTCAACGCTGCAAAACTCTGTCATACCACAATTCGCGTTATTTCGCTCCATATTTTCGTCGAGTTTCTGGCATTGCGCTTACATGTTTAGCCCTAAAAACACATTGGCTCTTTATAATTTACCTTGACTCTTAAGAGATCTCTTCTAAGTTGTGACAAGACCAAAATGGTGGATTAATCAAATGCTTTAAGTATTGTTAAAAATACAAAATTATGCCACACTTTCAAAAACATGTAGAATTGAGATTTTGCATAATTACCGTCATTTTCTGAGATGGTGCCGGAGGAATGATTGTTTTTTTCACGCGGCACTCGCCGGTGTATACGGATCCTTCAATAGCTAACTCAATTACAATACCAGTTTACGGGAAAGTCCTGTTTTGAGAGGAGAGGAAAGCTTTCCTTCTGCGCAATGTTTCCACTTTGCAGGGGTGATTTTGTGATAGCAATGTGAATGACATGGAATGTTATTGCAAATGTTGTTGTGATGTCCGAAGATGAATCCCCGCGTAGCAGCTTTCGTGTCCAAAAACACAGCACAGAACCTTTTCAGCCTGAAACCATATCATATGTGTATGGATGAAGACTAATTGCATTATGGTCGTTTCGCATGGGACTAACGCTCGTGTCTGTAGTTCGACTTTGCATGATTGCTTTGCGTTTTTGACTTTCATAGTAGGACTACCACTCTATGAGCTATTTTCAGGCGAATGGAGCAAGAAAATACAGAGAACCCGTTCCGCCCCGACGAGGTGCTCTTCCATGAGGTGGACCCAATCGTCGAAGCGTACCGCACAAAGCCGTACCCTCCATCGAACCCGAGCTCGCCGGTCCACTCGCCCACCAAGAACAACCGACGACTGAGCGGGGGCGCCTCTCCGCAGCAGAACGGCGGTTCTTCGAGTGCCGAAGAACACGAGCGGTTGATCAAGTCGACGACGGTTGACGCGACCGACGCCAATGGTGAGGCGCCCACAACGAAGAAAGGGGGTCCCGCACTGCCAGATGTCAATGACATCTCACCCCCGGTGGCCAGCTCTGAGCAGCCTGGCCGCGTCGAAATGGTGCACATCGACGAGAAGAAGCGGAAATGCGCGTGTTGTTCGATTCAGTAGAGCCCTTAGGGCGCCCGAGCCTCTCCTACTGTAGTAGAGCTGAATTTGAGATGACAGAGTACATGTATACACTTACGCGGGAGTCTTCCTTCTTCTTACTTCCATATTCCCACACACACATCGACACACACCGTACACCCAGTTACGTCAACCCCTCTAAAGACACAACACACACTACCGAATCATTTCCGGTTTCCTTCTCTATCCTTTTCGTCGTCTTCTTCTAGTCCGACTTATTTCCCCTTCGCTTTCTGTTTTATCAGATCTACCGTAATCGCATAATTACCGCTACCGTAACTCACTTCGCCACCATAGTGACTGTCCAGTTCAAAGTTTGAAGAAACTATATTGAGGAACGATGCATTATTCGTTGTTGAGCCAAATGAATGATATATGAATAAAGTTATATTGCTGACAACTATGTAGCCGGATATAAAATCTGGATCATGGAAACCGGTTTAGGCGAGACACGAAGATACAGTCAAAACGCAAATGATGTACCAGTGCCCCTGCACGGAAAACGGATTGACTGATAACGTTCTACCGTTCGGTCGTCTGGACATTGCAGTGTTCGGTGCTGATTTTAGGGTATATATACATTAGAAGTTGAATGGGACATTATGCTTCCAATCGATTCGCAAAGAACTCTTCTCATAGGAAATCGAAAATTAAAAACGAAATTCTCTTCGTATAGAAAATTGCTTCGTATTTTAGGTTTTGGCCGTTTTACGCAAATCGCCTTTTAGAAATTGTAGAGCAGCAGATGGCGGACAGAATGAGCCTAAAGTCGCCCCGAATACTGCGACATACACAAAGTTGAATCGAAACGCATGTTCTGAATGTTAGCGAGGATATAATCAAAATTTCGTCGTTTTCCTGTGATCTTTTCTGTGGAACACCTTCTGTGCAACGGCTATGTGCGGTATATGCAGCTATACTACAAATTTACTTGCGAATCGAGTGAAACGCGCGAGAAAAACATGTTTCACGGTTCAACTTTGGGTAGACAGCATAAGTTTCTACAGTTTTCGACTTACTCGTTGAGCCGCATCAATATCGACAACTTCTAAAAGGGGATTTTTGATTCGTTGTGTGAAACGCGAAAAAAATCCGATTTACCCTCAAAAATGTATGGGGGACTGAACAGTTAAGTTTTGGACTCGGTCACGACGCGAAAACGGCGCTGGAACATCGTTTGCGTTTTGACTGTACATGCATATATACTCGTCGCAAAACTATTCTTCCCTCATGTCCTTCGCCATGGGATTCACTGACTAATATACCCCGTCCTCTTTTTGTTCGACTTTCAGGTTTTTCGTTGATTTTGTCCATGTGCGGAATCAGTTTGGAAATCCAAACGTCAAAATCGAAGATCAATCTGAGAGGCATTGAATGATACCAAGATTGTAGCAATTGGTGTGCTTCCCAAAAAGTTATTTCCAAAAGAGTGTTTTGCA
>JADLIF010001538.1:0-19388 GCA_016648015.1 Steinernema khuongi | reverse complement strand
TCCTCCCTCTTGATATTGCTATTGTAACTGTTATTACTATTCAATAAATGCCTTCTTATTATATTCCTTCGCCTTCTTGTGTTCTGGGTGGTGGGGATCGGGTCGTGCTGGTGGAGATCAGGGTTTGGTCAAACTGGACCCGAAAATTCGGGTTTCCAAGTGGACCCCCTCCACCCTCTTTCAGAAGAGAACCAAGTGGCCAGGAACTCATGGAGTGTCCGGAGACCGCGCCCCAATCGGCCCCCAAAGTATCTGGCCTATCTTTTTTAGTTTATGTAGCATAAATCAGGGACATCTAGACCCTAATGAGCAAGGGAACAAGCGAAGGAACTTTGTAAGGTTGGCATTTACCCTTTGTAGGGTGGACAGCATCTTCGTCATTCATAGTAAGGCCAGGAAATCACGTGAAGTGTTTATTTTCAGTGTTAAAGGTCCGATAGGACAGATCAATGCAGGAAGTGGCAATTTAAATATTCCAATATTTCCTATTCATCAAATACACGTTCAACTACAGTACTCCGACTGGAGCAATTCCAACGCTCCCCACCGCCTCTCCTCGTCCGGCTCCAGAGTGTTCTCGAAAACCGACTTGACCTGGTCAGAAAAGTCCGAGAAGCGAGCTCCGGCGACGCCCAGGACGACCCACTGGTCGTAGAGATCGTTCGTTGGGTCAGCCTTGGGCCAAGCCTCGTCCTGGGTCAGCATGAAGTAGAGGGTGATGGACAGGGCCCAAATGTCGTTTTTCGTGCCCAGCGAAGGCTCCCGTTTGAGCTTCAGAGGCGAGAAGTGGTTCGGCGTGCCTCCGTAGTAAGCACAGCGCATCTCGCTCTTGTCCTCCTTCAGCGGGAAGAATCTGGCGCCGCCGAAGTCGCAGATCTTCACGGAATCCGCGCCGAAGAGAAGCACGTTCTCGGGCTTCAGATCGTTATGCACGATGCCTTCGGAGTGGATATAGGCGACTCCCTCGACCATCTGCTTGAAGAAGCGCCGCGCCAGCTCCGGCGTGCACTTGTCTTCATCCACGAAGCTGAACAGGTCTCCGCCGTCCGCACACTCCATAAGAAGGTAGTGCGCGTCGGACAGGGTCGCCCCTTTCCAGGCCAGGAGGCGCACCACCCGCTCGTGCTCCAGCTGGCGCATGATCTTCACCTCCTGCGTTATCCTTCGCAGATGGTTCGAGTCCTTCGGTTCGATCAGCTTCAGTGCTATGCGCCGACCTTCTTGTGACGTCATGGCGTAGACGACTCCATACCCCCCGTAGTTCAGCTTCTTGGCGTTGTCGTACTTGGATCCCTGGAACGTGAAGGACTCAGGCTGCAACGCGCGTCTCGAATGCATCTCCTCTCGAAGTATCTCTCGCATGCATTTCTACTGGCTATATGTCCAAGCGCCGAGGCTAGCGATGCTTCATAGCAGAAGGGCTAAAGGCGGTGCTTCGACCTATGACACCCAAGAAGTCAAGTAGGGACGTTTTATCTCCATTTTCAGAACCAATCAAAGGAGTCCAAGCGCTCTCCGATACTTCTTCCCGTGGCTGACGCTCCGTTGCGCGTCCTCCTTCCGGTACTCCCTCTTGGCGATGGCCGCCCCGTTCGGCTGGGGACCACACGCAGCGCGCTTCTGGACTACCGTAACCCTGTGCGGTTGGCAACACGGCTTTTGGGGGTAGAGGCACACCTTAATGCCACAGTAGTCCTCCTCGATGGAGGGGCCACTAGATTCCGAGTTTACACGCATGTTTGGCACGTAGGATATACCTGCAAGCGCAGCTCTCCTGGGTGAGACACGTCCTCGTCCGGTTGTTCTTGTGACACGCGCCACAGGTACCCTCGCACGGACTCCAATCTGTCCACTCCGACCAACGTGGGACGCACGGGGTCGTCGTGGTCATGGGTGTCGTCGTCGTGGTGACCTCTGGAGTCGTGGTCGTCTTCAAAGATGCTATTGGAATGATCTTTGAACTGCTTCTGCTCACCTTGGGAGCCATCGTAACCACCACCTTCGTCCACTTGACCTTCTTAGTCCTCGTGATCTTAAACCTCGCGCGCGACTTGGTCAGCGACTTAACGACGAACTTCTTCGCACAGTCGCACCCCGTCTTCTGAGGCTCCTCATACTCGCACACGAATCGCTCTCGCCCGTTCCCAACGGGGCCATAATGGCCTCCTTGGGCGAGGAAGTACCCCACGTTCTCGATGACGAGATTCCGCGTGCGTAGGAGGGTGAAGTCCACGCTCTCTTTCCTGGCCAGATGTCCGCGAGGGAACTGGGTGCAGGCCACTTCTGCAGCCGAGCGGTTTAGAGTTTGGACGTTCTCGGGGATGATACAGCGCTCGTTCTCATATATCCCGGCACCACAACACTTCGCCGACAGAGCTAAATGCAAGGGTTACGGTAGGTCGTGGGCGGCTGAACTCCTAGGATTACCTGTGGGACAGAGCGAGGCGACACTCCGAAGGAGGAGAAACGATGACAGCAGTCGGAGCATCGTTGAGTGGGAGAAGCCATTAGGAAGTCGCTTTTATTGGAGTGTTCGCCGTTTTAATGAGCTCCATTTGGTCGCTTCCGGGGGCGAATAATCGTAATCTGTGCGGGCAGTTACAGGGACGAGACACGTCTGTCTACACGTCGGTCGAAGTCTTAGACAGACGTCTGTGAATTAAGCAGTCTAGTTGTCTAGATTAAGCAGTCTAGTTCTTGGGTTGGGTTACGGTTACAAACAGATACCCTGGAAGAAGATGACAATTGAATCTTTGAGTCAGTGAGTCAGCCTGAGGTCTTTGGAGGACTTCTGGAGCTTAAGCAATGAGCTCCATGAGCTTTGTTCTGTCCAAATGGTTGTAGCCAGTGATGCCAACTTGCCTGAAAAAGTTTCGAGTCGAGTCACGAGTCGACACGCCGACTCGAGTCAGTGACTTCACTGGTTGTAGCATGCATATAATACACTATCTAATACACATTTATTAACTCACTCCACAGTATTTAAGCACAAATGAATTCGGAATGAATTCAACGTGCGCCTTCTACCGCATTCCTATGCAAGGAATGTAGTCCCGCGTCAAATGGTGTTGGTGCTTGTGTCGTGTAGGAATGGCCGGAATCTCCAGATTTTTGGGGATTCTGGCCTTGTTGGTAAGGGCCGAGGTCCAATTCGTTGTCCTGGTCGTTTCCGGACCCGGCTTCTTGTGGTTCGTTTCTGGCTTCTTCAGTTTGAGTGCGGCGTTTCACTTCGCTGCTCAGTTCTTCATTGTTTCCCGCTTCCTCCTGCCCCGTGGCTGGCCCGGCTTCTTGTGCCTGTACAGTTCGGTTTCCTTCAGTTACAGTATTCACTTCTGAGCGTCCCACTTGCTCGACGCGATGGCTTATCGCTGAAGACGGGTTAGGAGCTGCATACACCATCGCATCCTTTGTTATTCCGGCAGGCAGCATTGGGGTCAGTCCGTAACCCCTAGAGTAGGGATTCTGGGTAAGCAGGGCTTCGGAGTTATCAATATGATGGGAATTGATTGCCATCATCGACGTGGAACAGGAGTCGTCCTTCTCCATGCGACACTTCTTCGGCTTTGGTGCCTTCTCCACATCGTCTCGCTTCCCTTCTTCCGCGTCGACCTCCTTCGATCTAGATGTAGGAATGCCACTAGGTCCGCGCGGGTCCAAGTCTCCATTGAGCAGTCGCAGCAGGGGTCCAGGTCTATCGATTTTCTGGAGAATCTCTTCGTAGTATTCGCCACCCGGTTTGCACTTCTCCCGCGTTGCCTCGAGAACAGCCTTCTCCTGTGGATCAGCTTCCTCCTTCGGTGCGGGCGACACACTCTCGGCAGGTGCTACTGGAGCATTCGTGAGGGGATTGTACGGGTTCTGGGGGTAGGGCAGGGCGGGAATGCGACGTTTCCGCGGAGGAGGGTTCTGCTCTCTCCTGAGAGACAACGGATCTCTCTGCAGCTCAGAGTTTGGAACAGGGAGCAGTCCTCTCCGCTGGAATTGCTGGCCGTAGGCGGTCTTCAGCAGCAGTCCAAGCGCCGAGGATCTCTTCTGCTCGTCCTTGTGGAAGGCACGATGGAAGACTTCCTGGAGCTCACGGGACAAGTTAAGGAAGGCGTGCGAGGTCCCGTCGACCCAACTCTTATAGTCCATATCGTCCATTGTCGCCTTCTTCCAGGGATACTTTCCAATGGTCATGACGAACAGCATGACGCCAAGTGCCCAGACGTCATCCTTCGTGCCGAGCGAGAAGCCGTGCAGCTTGTTGGGGGAGTTGAAGACGGGGGTCCCTGCGTCCCTCGAAGGCTGCTCGCGGCCATCGACGAAGTAGATGTTCCTCGCGAGTCCCAAGTCAGCGATCTTGACCAAATGGTCAAAGAGTAGCACGTTCTCAGGCTTCAGGTCGCTGTGCACGATGCCTTTGTAGTGGAGGTACCCGACGCCCAGCGTCATCTGGCAGAAGATGTTCTGCGTCTCCTCCTGGCTGATCGGTCCTGCTTGTATCCGTCCTCCCAGTGTTCCTCTCGACGCGTACTCCATGAAGATGGCGGCGAATGGCTTTCCTCCATATTCCAAGTTGCAGCCGCCCAAGTAGATGACGATGTTCGGGTGTCGCAGCCGGCTGAGCATGGTCGCCTCGCGCATATTGGCTTCGATCAAGTACGGCTGGTCGTTGGGAGAGAGCTTCACGGCGATCTTGCTGCCGTCCTTATCCTTCATCTGGAACACAGAACCGAAGCTTCCCTTGCCGAGATATTTGCTGTAGGTGAAGTTCCGGTCCATCACCTCGATATAGGGCAGGAGAGGGGTTGTGGTTGAAGCCAACGGCATCACTTCGTAAGCTTGAACAGTAAATAAGAAAAAACGCAGTTATATATATAACTGCATGCATTGCATTAGCGATGCGATCAGCCCTGAGCAATGCGATCAGCATCCGATCCATCTCCTTCTCCCAGGCATGTACTGCTTCTGTACATTCCGCCACATAACACTGAAATCCAACTGGAAAGACAAATATTTACCAAAAGGGTCAGATTAGCATAGGCACAAACAGTTGACAAACTAAACATTTAGATCTCCGAGACTGGAGATACAACAAGGGAAGCGACCTGGTCGGTGATGCAGCAGCTTCCATCATCACCGCCTCCATGGGGCAGCTCAACGTCCCTTTGCTCCTCCTTGTCCTCCATGTCCACGTCGGGAGTGGCCGTGACATCGTCCCACTTGATCATGTTGAAGTGGACACGCAGATCGTCCGTCTTGACCGAGCGCACAACCTGAAGAAGGCGAGAATGTACCGAATCTAGGAATGTCGTCAATACCTTTTCGATGACCGGCTCCGCAGGGGGCTCATTGATCAGCTCTTCGTCGGTGTACTCATTAGTCACGAAATACCCGATCTTCAGGAAGTTCTGGTTGTTGTACTTGCAGTGGAGGAGGAGAACCGTCACTCCAACAATGAACTCCTTGGCCAGCTTCGTGACATCCGGACCGTCGGCCTTGAAAGGATCATGATTTTTAAACAACTACGAAAAAAGCAGCTTACCTCGAAGATGAACTTGTGACGGCCAGCTCGGATGGATTCGATCACAGCCGTGTCCAGAATCTGATCCTGGGCGTCGGTCTCAGGAGAGCCAACGTAAAGCAGCTCCCACTCAAGATCTGAAATGGAGATCAGAAATTATCGGTAAGCCATCTGCAGCCACTTACCTCCGGGAAGATCCTCCAAAACCTCAAAGGTGATTTCCAGCTTGAAACCATCCGTCAGTTTGCAAGGATTGTTCAGGAAGTTAACCTCGGTGACGTTAACGCGAGCGGCCATGACTGAGAAACACTAGAACGGTCGATAAGTGCAAAAGGAACACAGGGCGCAGCCATCGAAAGGCAGTGCGCTTTCACGAGCATCACAAAAACGCGGTGTAATACGACTACTGGCAGCAAGGCCTTATTGTACCACGGCGAACAGAAAGGAACGAATGAGAGTTCCGGCGGAAACGTAAAGGGAAAAAATAATCCAAGCCACTTGACTCCCCTTCGGGTAAACCAAAAAAAAATCGGAGGAAAATTCGGGTAAACGGATACCAGAAGAAAATGCTCGCGCGCAACCTTCTCCCTTTAGGATTGGGATGATTCAAACGTCCACAGGCGAACTCGCTCTTGCGAGCAATCGTGTAGGGACCGAGAGGCGCAAGCGATTTGAGTGGATGTCCCCCTGTGCGTTGGTGGAGCAGTTCTGTCCCTCACAAAGACGTCTTTAGATTGCCAAGTATAATCGAAAATTCCGCATTTATAGCTTTGAGAAGCTCGGGGAAATGCAGACGGTAGACATGGATACATTGCCTGTGTCTGTCAGACGTCTAGGGTCTGCATTGGTTTCACCCTGGAGTTTCACATGCTGCTGTCTGCGCCCAAAGTAAGCGGCCGTCTGTGTCTGTAAGTTACAGACAGACGATCTTGTTCCAATGAAGCGTTGGAAGTAAAACCGAAGTGAATATTATGCTCCAGTCTTTGACTTTATATGCGCTTCTCTCGTGTTCGATGTATCAAAATGGAGGCTTTCCCTCCGGATAAGATCGCAAGCTCCTTCCCAGAGAGATTTAGAAGTGTTTTTGTTTTTCACAAACATCGATTGCCCCGCCGGATGACTCATGATGTAAATATCTCACGTTCGGAGCCTCTAATGTCATGGCGGCGAGTACTATGTACTCTCCAGTCCCGCGGCTGTCAACGTGTCGGTCGACCGTTTTCGCCATGATTCCATTGTTTGGCGCGTCGCGGACGTCACCGTCACCTTGGTAGCTTGTCCACGGCGCTGTTTTCCTCGAGATTTTATTTCTTCTCCTACAGCCAGCCGCGCTTCACCTGATAAACGTTGCTTCTCCAGGCTGATGACAGACGTCGACGAGAATCAGAGAGCGCCTACAAAGAAGGACTATGGCTCGGCGCAAGCCTACGTGGACGAGGTCCGGAACTGGATGTACGCAGCGCAGATGTGGACGGTAGCACAGCAGGCCCGGATGGCCTGCTTCCAGCAGCGCCTCGGTGGAATGGGGACTCCTGGGCCACAGTTCAATGTGAATATCAACGGATCTGGCGGGATCAACATCATTCGGCCGGAGGGATCGCCGGGAAACCGAGTCACCATTCGCCTCGTCACAAGGACCAACGGCGGAGCACCGACGACGACCATATCTGAGCAGCACGAAATCGCGCCCTTCTCGAGAAGAATCGCTGCAGAGTGCATCGACTGCGTTATCGTGTTCTTGTTGAAGTTGATCGTGGCGTATCTTCTGGAGGTCGGAGGATACATGTAGGTCCCGCGTTTCCTTGACAGTAATTAATGTAGTTGTTCTAGCGACTTTGAGGCGTACGATCGCATTCTTGATGCCGAGGCCGATTTACAGTCGCTTATTGACATTACTCAAGGGCTTTTCCCTATGGAGGTCATAAGTAAGCTTATCACGAGTGTAGTTGAGGTAAGTGCTGTGTCTTCTCAGTTCCAAAAGGACTCCTGGTATTTTAGGCCCTTTGCATCTCATACGGGTTCTGTGGAGCGTTGGGTACGACACCGGGAAAATATTTGTGCCGTCTACGTGTAATTAGTTGCTCCCATGTCGAAGGCATTCCAGGCAACCCAGACGCTGTACAAGTCACTGTTGTGAACAATCGTGCGGTCCCTTTATTCAGGTAAGCTTCCCCGAGATTTAAATCATTAAACACGTCCTTTTCCAGCTCGTTCCTCAGATCCTTGCTGAAGAACTTGGTCATGAACTTCTTCTTCCCCATTAGCACGGTCCTCTATTTGTTCCAGTTCAATCGAACGTTTTATGATCTGGCGGCGAAGACCATTGTGGTGCGGATGTAAATAATAATTAACAGAGTATATTGTACATTTCGCCTGGTTGTGATCGAACAACGATTACTTTTCGTCCAACACGATGTCTAGCTTCACGATCGAAGACAGGGACAAGGGACCTTCTCGTTGACAAGGTCTTCTTGTAGTAGGAGTCTTGTCAAGTTTGAGACAATGCAAATAGTTCATTGCAAGGGAGTGTCTATAGACAGGTCTTGGAACAGACAGTCTTTTTGCTGCAGTCTGCAATTCCCCTCTTCCTCGTGGCTCATTTTAAGTCGAATCACGGGGTGAAACCAGTCGGTTTCCCCGCACAACTCGTCGCGAACGATGGGTGGTTGCTGCTCGGCGCTGACGAGTACTAAAGATTCGACACAGGCTGTAGGGTTGCCGGCGTCAGCACCATCGCAGCCGCCTTCGGCCGGAGGTAACTCTTCCTGTGTCATTGAACTCTAACCGTTTTCTCAGGCACCGAGCCCGTAGCAAAGGAGGACAAGGACAAAGCGAAGGTGCCATCGCCAGTCAATACGGTGGAGAAGGACGACAAAACGAAAGAGGCGTCACTAAAGAAGGAAGGAACCAGATCCAAATCCGCGAGAAGCGACTCATTTGTGAAGAAGTCGAGCGACGAGGATAAGCCGAAAAAGGATGCGAAGAAGATGCCCAGACTGCGGATCACCCATGACGCCAAGTTGGATCACTGCAGTTTGGAGGACGAGCCAGAGTAATGTTTATGTAGGATTTGATAAGGACATAAACTACTTGGTGAGCGTTTCCCTTCCCTCTTCTCCTCAGCCTTTAGAAAAATAAAGAATCCACCGGAAAAATACAAAATAAAATCACCCATATATGTACAAAAATAAGATATATACAAAATAAATTAACGACTATCGCACGCTTGGTGGTAGATGGCATTAGTCTGCGGATGCCTCACGATGGTTTCGTTGCCAACGGGTCCTCCACAGAAGGAGCAGAGCGTTGATTCGTTGACAACGATAAAGTCGCTGCTTCCACGCAGTTTCTCGCAGGACTTGAGCGTCTGCAACACGGACTTGCTCAAGTCGCACCTGAAAATCGGTATTTTCCATCTCGATATTTTGCAACGTTCACTTACCGTAGTTTGGCGTAAAGGACATCTTCTTCAACGCGCGCCGCTGAGCGGAGAAGAAACCGAGAGAGGTCAGACAACTTCCAGTCGGACGGGACCTTCTCGAGGACCTCATAGGCTTCAGGGCCACCACCTAGCCCCTTCAGAAGGCTCAGAATCCGCCTTCGGACCTGCTCGTCTGAGGGGTCCTTCTTCAAGTAGTAGCTGAGCAACTTTTTGAAGAGCTCCGGGTGCTCCTTGTTCATGCGGGAGCAGAGGAGCTCTGCCGCGTCGAGGCCGTCTTCGTCGGAGCGAAGAAGTTTTTCAAGGGCCTGCACAGGATCTGCAGCCTTCGCTTCTATCAGGAGGACCTCCACGGGGAATCGGTCGTCTCGGGACAGAGTGTGCTTCATCTCCGACCAATCGATTCCGCTGGCGTCGAAGATCGCCCTCCGGAGCTTCTTTCGCTCCTTTTGCGAGTCGCTGATCTTCACTTCGTCCACCAGAATCTCCAGATACATTTGATGCACCGCCGGGTCCTGAAAGGGTCCTTCATGAGCGTTGCTACTTGCCACTACGCACCTCGCTGTCCCTGATGCGTTTCCCGACGTATTCGATGAGTGCCGAGCGATTCTCCTTCAGGAGGCCACAGATGAACTCGAAGTCCAGTGAAACCTTCAGCGCGTCCACCGTCTTCACGACTCCACTGGGATCGAGACGGCTCAGCCACCCGAGCGCGTCTTCCACGACTCCTCGATTCGAAAGCCTTAAACGCGGTCTAGTCTCAAGGTGTACGGTAGGTCTTACTGTTTCAGCGCCTCCAATGGTACAGCATGGTTGAAGCGCTTGTCGCGGAGTTCCCCGGTCCCGAGTCGGCGCCAGAGGTCGAAGGAGCGCGTGGAGTCTCCCGCGGCGAGGGTCAAGTCCGCCACGAGGGCAAAGCTTCCTTGATTCAGGAGCCAGCTCCTGGTCTCTTCGTCGTTCCACTTGGAATCAAGCTCCTTGATCGCATCGTGCTTTCCGGCGAGAGTGAACAACTTCACAAGCGCTTTGTCGATCGTCTGAAACATGGAAAGCTACCGCACTCCTTGGGATAAACACGAACCGTCAACGAATGCGACGCCCAATCCCGGCTTCTTGCTTCCAGAAGGTACTCCAGAACCTCGGTCTCGGAGAAGGCAAGATCCTCGGTCCTCTCGTGCAGGGACGACTTTTCCATCTCTCCGTAGCGAATCTCCTTGTACAGATTGATCACCTAAACCACCGTCACTACATGTGAACTGATCAACCAAAACAACCTCGCGGGGATTAACTTCGGATTCTATAAGGAGCTTCTGCGCCTCGGTCCTTTCGCCAGCGAAGAGTTTGACGAAGGAAGCGCGTTGTTTCAAGAAGTTGAACTTCTGAAGAAAGGCGTGATGTCAAGCTTCGAAGGTTTCGAGTTACCATCAGGTCATTCGTGTTGTAGTCCGAGAGCTGGAGGTGGTGCTCGGCCAACTGGAGACTCTCCTCGACGGCTCCTTTCGCCAGAAGCTCCTCGGCTTGTTCCATCCACTGGATCGGCGTGAGTTCGCAGAACTTACCCCGCCGACCACAGAAGAAGATCCTTCCGTCAATGTTGCACATGAACTCCGACCTGTCGCACTCTATCATCTGCTTCATCTTCTGGTCGTTGGCGCTGAAAGAGGATATTTAAGGTTCAATGCTATCTACTAGGGGTACGGTAGGAGGAAGGAGAAGCTGGATCATGTACATCAACAGGAAAATTTAAGTTGATTCTACTGGGGCATCTGGACTTGACCGCCATGTGTCCTGTCTCGACAACGGAGTTATGAAAAGATTCAAGAAGTACCTGAAGACAATCAAAGAGTCGTCGGAAAGAATGTGGACGAAGGGTTGATGGAACACAAAGGACATTATCTTCTTAGATCCACAGAAAAGAGGAGGTCGCGGTGAACACCCATCGGGAGTCGCGAAAACAGCCAATCCCTGCATGCCACTTAGGATGAACTCGTCCTGTAATACGATGGGTTGCCGCAGTTCAAGGGACTGGGAAGGTACCTTGTCCACACGAATGGCGAGTGGTCGGACGACTTCGCTCTCGTAAGGAAAGAGGGCGTGCGTGCTTCCGGAGAGCAGGTCGTGTACGAAGTACTCCGTCTTGGTCGCGTAACACAGGGCGTGCTTACTGTAGCAGAGCGTCTCCGCCGTCGACGCCAGTGAGATCTTCGTGACCACGTTGTTGGACTCCTTCTTCCGTTCGCACACATGGATCTGTCGGTTCATGGTCCCGAAGGCGAAGGAAAGGACGAAAGGGTCGTCGAGGACAGGGTCCACGTTCAGGGTCACACACGACGTCTGGTTGGAGCCACCACGATTCCGCACGGAGAAGGCCTCCAAGTCCATGTAGACGAGGGAGTGTCCGCACTGGACGACAAGGAGGTCGCAGGCTGAGGCGGGAAGGATGTTCACAATCGGATGCGGCTTCTGAATTAGCGTGGACACTACTCAGAAGGAGACATCAGAATGGGGACGGTACCTGCACAAGAAGCAGTTCCCTCACTAGCGCAGCGTCGCCAGAGTCCATCCGAAGGTGGTAGAGTCGTCCCACGTTGGTCCCGAAGAAGAAATCTGCGGAGGAGCCATTGATCGCCGTTATGACCTCGTCTGGCTTCAGAATCGACTCCAAGTGCAGCCTGAACAGACGCTAGACGCCAAAGCGAGACAGACAGACACTTACCTCGTCTCCACGTTGAAAAGCCGTGGAGAAGTCATCGCCTAAAGTCGGCAATAAGAAACTGCGAAGAGTAACCAAAGGCAAACAGGGATCTCCCGTGTGGACGCCATCAAGAACACCTTGTTAAAACTTTATCAATGGACCGTATGGGCTAAGTGCAACAACTTCACATGAGTATCAATTGGAAAACTGTACACACACACACTTAGAGCGCGTTAAGCGCTAATCGCTTCGGACTCAGGCTCCTCGTCGACGTGGAGAATGCCACTGTTGTTCATGACTTCCTGGTAGTTGGTTAGGTGGCCTCCGTCCCAGTAGACCTTCCCGCAGGAGCCACAGATGCGGAAATACTTCTTGTCCTCTGAGATCACCGCCGGAATCAACGCGCCCATCTTGACCTTCACTGGTGCTTCAGGCTGGTTTGGCAGTGAGAGTTGAGCCTTCCTGAACGGTCTGGTCACCATTGGCTGTGGACTTGGAACTTACACCACATCAACGAACCCGTTCTCCATCTCGAAGAAGGCGCTTCCACGATCTCTATGGACGAGCTTGGCGGCATACCCACCGTACTCATCGCAAGCTTCGATGTCTGCGAAGGTGCTCATTAGTAGAGCTCGTTCATCCGTCTTCAAGCTCTTGTCAGTCAGCTTCATCATCCAGTTCATCACAGGAAAGGGTACGAAGACGAAACACTTGCAGTTGCACTTCTGGCAGCGAGAGAACAGGTCGTCCATTGTGACTCGGATGTTGAAAGCCTTCAGCACGGCCTCCACGGCATTCACAGCCGCCAGCCCGGTTTCGAGATGGAACACATTTCGAGGATAAGTAGAAACGAGCTACAGAGATGTCCGTTATCAAGGGGCAACGAAGGTCACCAACCTTGCTGTAGGACTTTCCGCTCGAAATGATGATCCTTCTGTTGTCCTTGCGCATTGTTTCGTGGATCTCGGACAAACTGTTGCACAGGACGGTGTCAATGCCGCATTTTCTGAGATCTTTGCCAACTCCCAGCAGCATCGAATCGCAGATGAACTTTTCATCGTCCACGGTCCTAACACTTTCTCCGTTGGTGCTCAACGCGTTCATTGCCTAAAGTACTGTACTGTCCAAGTTCCAAAGAAGGAAATCGGTCTCACCTCAATGAGAGTGTGGAAGGCCTCGTGGTCCGCCTTCCCCTTCCGCTTCTTTACGGCGGCTCGTTTAGGGGTGGCGGAGACGTGAAGGATGCACTCCCTCTCACACTCATCGAAGTCAATGCGAATCCTAAATTCTTCGTAGAGCAGTTCCCTAAAGACGTCCTTACTCGTCAGCCCTCCGCTTGAGGCCCTCGTAAATGTGCATCAGAGAGATGACATCCATGGCGGCGTAGTCCATCTGCTCCTTCCGGAGAGGTCTTCTGTCCCAGTTACTGAGCTGCTCCTTCTTATCCATCGACCGCTCAGTCACGGCCCACATCAGGTCCGCCAGCTTGAACTGCGGCTTGCCCTCGGCTGATAGAATGTTATGAAATGTGATACACTTGGGGACTCACCACCCAAGGGCAGACCAGGAACCGCGTTAGGGTCCTTCTCGTGCATGGCGTGAACCAGTCGGGACACGCAGCCAACCCTCTTCATCCTCTGGCCTAGGTCGGCCAGCTGAGGCGAGGAGCCGCTTATGACTCTGATATCTCCACTGAATGCGAATCCTGAAGAAGCGTCTTAGGTACGTGGACCAGTCCGGACGAACCTATTTTCAGATTATCCTCGTTCGTGAACAGAGTCTCGAAGAAGTCCTTCCATATAGCGATCTTCTCCTCGTCCTTGTCCTCCAAGGACAATGTATCAACGAGGTACACGGAAGTGTCAATTGCAACTTGGAGAAGGGCAACCCTGAAATTCTCGTAGAACCGACATAAACGACCTAACCTACTTCTCCACGCAAGCTATGTACATGGGACGAAACTCGGCGTCCAGCGCGATGATCGAGTCTTTGGTGTTCTTCAGCCGCTCTGTCAACATCTTCAGCTTGTCCATGGTGCCAACGAAGTCGACTGTGAAGTTGTCAAGGGGGTACGGACGCGTAGGACTGTTTCGTCTTATGGCAGTGTCAAGACTAAAAATCAATTAAGGATGGTTGAGAAGTCTTATCCGGCGTCGAATGTCCACCCTACTGAATAAAGACGTTTCGAAGCTACACGGATAGTGTTCTTCACTAGGATGGGCATCCGACGTCGGATTGGTTAACCAGAAGCCATCTAGTCGCCCTGTATCCCTATTGCTTACTCTTGCACATAAGTGGGGAACGCTTGAGCGTCCGGGCTGTCCATCTTCAGCTTCCTTCGCAGTTCGCTCGACCGAACTAATCGATTGTTGAAGCTACAGAAATTGGCCCAACGAGACGCTTCCGTGATGTCGCCATATGATAGCAACATTTTCACGAAAAATAGTTGCAGATGTCGATTGGTTTCCAGTGCGTACTAAAAGAGCGCAGTGAGTATATCCTACTGTAATCCAGCGTGGGGATAGAATGTCCTGAGGTGCCTTCTTGAGACAGACAAAACAGTCAATTGAGACAGACGCAGACCACTTTTCAGACACGACGACACCCACCTTAACATGATCCAAGTACTGTCCATAGTCCAGCTGCCCCATGTTGCAGAGCTCGTAGTGAACGTGACGAAGAGCGGCCTCACTTCTCTGCCTTCTGCTGTGAGGAATATCCTCGAGTGCGAGGTTGAACCGACCGAAGTTCTTCCAAATCTGCTTCTCGAGCGTCTTCCCGCTTATAGAGTCCACCGCCGATACGGGGATGTCGACGTACGAGGTCACCACTTCCACAAGCTCATCATGTCTCAGTGGGATCAGCGTGTCCATCCACTGGACGAACTCCCGCTGCATCTCGGGCTTCTCCCTGAGGTACTCATCTACTTTGGTGCACTCCCTCTTCAAGAAGAGGGGCGGCAGTATCTCGTGCATTTGAAAGCCGTCGTAGAGCTTGTAGTGCGAGATGATGTGGTACGCGGTCATGTAGTCACCGGCGGTCAAGAAACCCTGAAATAAGAGTTCTTCAAAGAAGGACGGGCTCCCGTACCTGGGCATGCTCTCGCATGGACTTCGACAGATTGTCAAACTTGTACAGGTCGTCGAAGTAGGGCATTAGCGTCGGTGACAGCTTGAACATCAAGGAGGCTGCCTTGTCCTGAAAGGGTTGGTTGCTTTAGGAGACCATCCACAAGAAAGACGTACTTGAAGAACTGAACCCAAGTATTTTACATGGCTGGCTCGATTATCGGGATTCGCCTCCACCCATCGGACGTAGTACTTCACGACCGCCGTGTGCAGAGACTGCCCGCTCTTGTTGAGGAAGGCGTGGGAGGCGCGCTCGCACAGCTCCAAGAAGACCAGGGAAGGGCACTTCGACCGCTTGAAGAGAAGGTCGATGTGCTCGACGAGGGTTGTGTACGACGTCGAAGGATTCTGTCTCCAGGTGCTCAGGATCTTGTTCTCGAAATCGTCGAAGACCGTGAGCTCTTGCTGTCTCGCTTCGTCTTCATCCGGGCGCAACTCAAGAGTCAACAGAAGCTCACCCATGCTGGAATACCATGGTTTACACCGCCACCAAAGAACAGCTGAGTACTTATGGTGTGAACCATGTGAAGTAGTACAAGTGAATGGGATACGTCTTTTAACAAGATAAAATCAACAAAAACGATACATAACAATCAACAACAATAACAACAAAGGTCACTTCTTCGCGAAGTTACGCTTCTTCCCCTTCCCATGCTTGCCATGGAAGTCCTTCTTGTAGAACTCCTTCGGGAAATTGTTCTTCTTCAGCCATTCGACTTCATTGCTTCTGAATAGCGACACTTGGAGCTCCTCCATGACAGATTTCCAGCTCTTCGTGTGACACTAAAATAGCGATTGAGGAATATTAAAGGAAGAATCAGCATACAGCTCCGAAGTTGCTCGTAAGCTCCTTCATTATATCATATTTCGCCTGGTTTGCCTCACTGGATGATAATGGTAGCCTCCAGAAGGTGCGGAATACTGAACCAGTGTTTCGGAGAGAGAGGAGGTCGACCAGTCGTCCCTAAAGGAGTAACGTCACTCTTGAGCACTCTCTAGTGGGAATACCTTGAACTTCTTCATCAATCCCACTTTGTCCTTCTCTTCAATGTGTTTTTGAGTGAAATAAACCTCCAGAACAAACCGCGCCTTCTGGTGGTCGGCCATCGCGATCAGCTCATCAACATTCATGTCCTCGATTTGTTTTTGAAGGGGAGTCGAAGATAGCTTCAGCACGTTTTCGGTCATAATGATTCTGAAAAGGTCTCCATGATCCCTCCTCGTCTCTCTCGCTTACCCAGTGAGATTCCAGGTTTCCGGTCCCATGGGGCTTGAATCGCTAGCCGGTCTTCCGGCCAGCACATGTCTTACGTCTTCTCCGTAGAAACTCCACAACGGCTCGAATACTTTGTTCTGGATCTCCTTGTCCTTGTGGCGAGAAACGGCGTTTACCATGGCGGAGACGATGACTTCTCTCCTGTGCGTCAACAGCTGGTCGATGTTATCGCCTAGCTCTTCGACGATATTTTCGATCTTAAATGCAGGAATGAGACATGAATGAGACTGGAGATACCTACAAGCTGCGAATCCTTGGCGGAGCTGATGAAGACTTCAATACTGTATCGCGCCCGATCGTCCTTCGCGATGTTGTACAGATTATTGCTCAGCACAAGGTCGTAGATGTTTCCTCGCAAGTCATCTTTGATCGTGGCCAGGAGGACGTCCCACACACGCGAGGCGTTTGCCGATTTCAATGACGGCACGAAGTCTTCTTCTGAGTTCTGCAGGAAATCCATCACGAACTGGTTTGAGATCCCGGTCTTGGCAAGGGCATCGTAGTAGGCGAAATCTTGCATGACTAGCGAGACGCAGTTGTTGTCCAAGAAATCTGAAGGAGACGGTATTCTTGCCCACTCACTAGCCACAAACCTTTCATGGACGTGTAGTCGAAGACGAGATGGGCGAGACGCTCGAACTGTTGGCGGAGCGCCACTTCCAACTTGGGTGTCTTCGTAGCCTTGTTCGTCAGACAACTTCGGTAGTTCCGGCGCGCCTCGAACGGCGTCATGACGCAGGTACTTCCGAGGGCGCGGATGACGAAGCTGGCCGTCCGGGACACTACGGCGTCGTTGAAATTTTCGGTGACCAGATCCACAAATCGAGTGAGGACCTGAAGGAAGGTGTATTTTGAAGGAAGCGCTAGGGTCTTTTCACTTACTTCAGCGATCTCATCAGATCCCCCGGCAATCTTCGTTAGCATCGTCTGGAGAACGTGCGAGCCGCATCCGTCGAAGAGGATTTCAGCGAGCACGTGCTTCTTCCGGCGCAGGATCTGGGAGAGCAGGTGTGTAGCGTCCTCTGGAGTGGTGAATAGATCCTCCAAGAGTCTGCTGCTCTCCTGGAACAGGCAGAGCTTGTGCTCTTCGTCTGTCACGTTGTTTTTGACCTGAGTCATCAGGATGTTCGCATCTGAAAAATTCGTTCTAGAACAGTGAGGGAAACAGGTTCTACTTACCGACGTCAGGGTCGTTTTTGATCAGCTCTTTCATCTCCTTCAAGTAGTTGACCAGATCTCGCGGGAATTCTCCCCGGATTGCGCGAATTCCGAATTCGCCTTCTTCCTCCGGTTTGCGGACTCCAGCGTGGTTTTCTCCATAGGTTTCGACGTCCTCCCTCTTCGCGCCATAGCTATCGTTTCTTCTCTTCTCGTTGTAGCCGTTGCTGTCGTTCTCCCTTTTCACATAGCCATAGCCGTCGCAAGGCTGTTGCTCGGCGGGTTCTTCGTAATTTCTTCTTTTACCGTAGTTTTGATAACCACCATCGTCCGCCCTTCTTTTTCCGTAGTTCTGGTAGCCACCGTCATTGCCCCGGTGCTTATTTCCGAAATTTCCCCGCCCTGGAGGCATCTTCAATCGAAATTACTGAAAATGCTAATGAGCTAGTGCTGACTGAGTTTGGGCGCGAATCGGAAGAATGCAAGGGCAGAATACGACGATGTAAAGGTCAGGAGCCGGGTACAAAGGCTTATTTGCGCATTAATACGTTCCTACTTGCAATGGAACGCTTTTGGCGGCGATTCAACAACAGCTGCAAACAGATGTCCAAAACTTAAATACAGTATACCCAGCGCGAACGTCAATGTGCATCGTTGCTGGACCCAAAGCGTAGCTCTTCTTGGATGCCTTCTATCTTCGCTCTCTTCTCGTAGACTAGACGCACCGTCTACAGACGCAGATAGCTTTGCAGCGAATGATGCGATTCCAGTCGACTTCGAAGCTGCAGCGATGAATACACGCGAAGAGCAATGGCTCTCGACGAAACGACGCGAAGCAGTGGAACGCGAGGCGATCGAGACGATGGACCTCCTCGGCAAGTGCTCAGACGCCGACCTAGAGCGCGTGCTCGACCTCCTACGGCGGCACACAGTGGACCTCGTCGCCGGCGTGGACATGAACGCGCTGCAGTACCACTCGAAGGCGGTGCAGAAGACGGCCGAGGTGTTCGACTTCTTGCGGAGCGTGCGTCTCGTCGACGAGCCTCAGCCGGAGAAGCGGCCTGAAGAGCGCAAGGAGACGCCAATGGGAAGGTCGCCGAAGAGTGAAACGCCGAAGGCGACCACGCCTACGAAGAAGTACATCCCGCCAGGGAACCCCAACCGGACGACTCCCAGTAGGAGTCCACGTTTGAAGTTGTGCTAATGTTGTTGTCTAATAAATGTTGTTGTCTTCTCTTCCTCTCTTCTTCTATGTGCATCTTTCGGTTGGGGATTTTCATATGCTGGTTAGACGTACCACGAGGGAGTGGGGCTGTGGAGATGAGGGTTTGGTGCTTGTAGAGTGTATTTAAAGTTTGGCGTTCACTATTACATCGCTCCAAACTAATGGTGATGCGAACAAATAGCATTGGTTTTGATGCATCTTCTACGTTTCATCTTACCGATGTCATAACGCATCGGTTTTCGGAGAATAACCGATGCCACCTGATTCATATAAGTTCCCTTCATTTGAAGTACCCCAAAGTAGTACTTCAGTACGAATCAACTATCAACTATGGCTGCCAGCATCAACGCTAAGATCAACATGTCCCTGGACCAGATCATCAAGCTCGAGAAGGCAAACAAGTCGAAGGCCAAGTGCAACCGTCGTCCTGCTAAGAAGCCTGTCAGCAACGGAGGACGCTCTCTTGCGGACCGCCTCTCCATCTCGTGCCAGAACTCGCGGAAGGAGCCCAGGATCGTTGATCACCCCGCCGTCCAAGAAGGACGCGTCCAGAAGCGCCCGCTTGTGGATCGCCTTTCTATCTTGACCGGACCATCAAGGAGGATGGGTCAGCGACCGCCCCGTCGGGATACCGTCGCCCGTCACTCTCGACAGGATCCATCCGTCACCAGGACCTCGAAGGCTTCTACGACTCGCTCCGTGACGGCTTACGGGGACTTGGACCTGACCATTGAGGTTACGACCGTCGAGGAACCCGCCTGTCTCTCCCTCCGGAAGATGGAACGTCGCCCGACCGCTAGCCTCAAGAAGAAGGAGCCGACGACAGCAGCAGCCGCCTCGGTCCAGAAGAAGCCGACGGGAGTAGCAGCCGCCTCGGTCCAGAAGAAGCCAGTGCCGCCACGCCAGAGGATCGCCGAGAAGCTCGCCTTCTTCCGGATGGAAGACAATCTCCGCTCCATCA